>CM055265.1:74713480-74937768 GCA_029237695.1 Conchocele bisecta | reverse complement strand
CTAGTGTTTTGACCCACGCTGGGTTGCCTTGTGGGAATCATCTGATAGTCCGGGCACAGGCGCCGACCGACCCAGGACTCTGAGATTTAGGCTAGTTTCGAAAATATCCACTATACGATTGATTGCGTGCTAATAAAGTATGTTTGCGGAACCACGTTGTTCTTCTTAGAGAGGTTCCAAGAACTTTGCACGGCCCAAGCTTTACACCAACAATGACTATCCATGGCACAGAACGTCATGTTCAGTTGCAAGTCAGGGGTCGTTTCACTAAACTTTGTACGACTAAAATGTTCGTAAGCGCAAAATTATGATAGTCTGTAAATTGCACATCAGCAGTGTCTTCTTGTAAACAATTATTGGATTTACATTTATTGAGCATAGGCTGCATATGCTCAATAAATGTAAATCCATAAATTGAATTAAATTAAATTCCAGACGATCCTAAATTTGTGCTTACGAACATTTTAGTCGTAAGAAGTTTAATAGTGAAATGGGCCCCTGGCAGTAATCACAAGAATGTTACATAATTTTCAAAATAGATTAGTTTTAAAAATTATCCTAACAAATGGACAGATTTTTTTACATATAGTGCCCTAACTATGATGATTTGCATGTTTTATGATCATACCCAAAAACATTTTTTTTAATTCATTTCAACAAGAATCAAGTACCGTTTATTTTGAGATTTTGCCTCCATTGATGTTTCTGCGACAAAACTAGATAAATTTGACAAAATTTAATTCAGCATTGTAAGTATTATCCCTTTCAACCCTAAATAACTGGAATGGACTGTGATATGCTAATTTTCCGACCAATCCAATTGTCACAAAATGATTTTCATATTAGTTCATTCATGAGTAGGGGGTGTTTAACAGTTTTTGTTTTAAAAAATATGAAAATTACATGCAAAAAGTGTAGATCCTGATGAGACGGCTCGTTACGAGCCGGCTCATCTGGATCTGCACTGTTTGCATAAACCGCAACAGCAGGCTTTCGGGTTCAAAGGATTAAGATATGCATGCCCACCAAACCTCCAGTAGCAGTGGGTGGGGATGAGAGTCTACTGATCACTTTCTTTAATCTATGTCTATATACAGTTGTTACGAATACTATGCTGTCCCATTTCTCTATTGGTGACCTCCTATTCACCACAAACACTGGTGCTGTACTCCGCGACGGAGTAAACTGCTTCATGTCGAAACAGGCGCTGGATTCCTATAAATTCCCATGCAGCTACATGCAGAAGATACTGCATAAACTCATTTTCGCCTAGTAACAGCTGCAAGAAATTTACTATGCGAAAATGTTTTTATGCGATAGCTCTTAAGTAGAGCTGAATGGGATCTCAGGAAACGTTCGACGCCGGCACAGAGTGCAGCACCAGTGACAAACTGAACTTACTGCAAGCTGACGGTCGTCGAAGGGCCAGGATGCATTACAGTTGAATGTCCCCTCCGGCCTGAAACACGAGAATACCAGGGGCCCGTTTCACAAAAGTACAACATTTCAGAATAACATTTACACTGATGTTGGAATCCTAAGTGGAAGTGCTAACATGTAATTATGTGTGTGCACGTAGGTGCAAAATGGTAATGTTAGTTAACCACGTTAATGTGAGAAGCAAATTTATAAAAATATTCGTACGGACATTTTATAGTCAGAAGTTCAGTGAAATGGGCCCCAGGCTACTGTTTTTTTTATCGACGCTCAATAATGTAAACAGTGAACAAATTTTCGGTGGTTATACATTCAATATTGTGGCTTATTAAATTGGCAATAATTCCAGCGCAAAAATATTTACACAATTTCCTAACATTTGATTGGCCCGTAGCAAGTCTCTGTCCAAAGTTTATATCCCAGTAAACTCTCACGCCGAACTACTTTCCGTAACCGTGAGGCACAGTTAAAACAATTCTTAAGAAAACTGAAAATAAACACATTTTCTTGATGACTGTATTCCAAATGCTGGAATTATAAGGAATGAATGGCCTTTTTGTGGAATTTATCGGGGATATAAACTTGGAAAAGTCGCGGGAATACTGGACGAGGCCTTCCGGCCTTCGTCCAGTATTCCCGCGACTTTTCCAAGTTTATACCCCGATAAATTCCACAAAAAAGCCATTTATTCCTATATTAAATACTGTGGAATCTGGGAATGTTCTGTGAGTGAATGATATTTACAGTCAAACCTGTGGTAAAATCCACCTCCAATATCGGAATGAATGGCCTTTTTGTGGGATTTATCGGGGTATAAACTTGGAAAAGTCGCAGGAATACTGGATGAAGGCCGGTATTCCCGCGACTTTTCCAAGTTTATATCCCCAATAAATTCCACAAAAAGGCCATTCATTCCTTATAATTCCAGCATTTGAAATAAATTCATCAAGAAAATAAGTTTATTTTCCGTTTTTTTTAAGAATTATTTTAACTGCGCCTGACGGTTACGGAAAGTAGTTCGGCGTGGGAGTTTACTGGGATATAAATTTTGGACAGAGACTTGCTACGGGCCAATCAAATGTTAGGCAATTGTGTAAATATTTTTGTGCTGGAATTATATAGCAATTACATGTACCTGTCTATAGCAGCGACGCTTTTGTTTTCCCAATAATTCACTTACTACCTAAGCAAGGGCATTGTTATCACTAAGCTAATCCCCTCGCTGGCAGCCTTTATAATAATAATAATAATAATAATAAAATAACATTTTTGCCTTACAAACAAGGTGAACATTACAAGTCCTCAGTTACCTTGTTTGTTTTTTGGGGTTTAACGGCCTATCAACAGCTAAGGTCATTTAAGGCCGTGGGACGTCTAAGGTGGGTGAACAAACACCAGATTTTTTCTCTTTCCACTAGCCTTAGTTCACAGGTTTGACTGTATATTTATATAGCAAGGAGTATCACTTTCGCTCATATACTACAGATTAAATATAAATTTGTTTTTGTTTTATATGTACCTCACTCACTTTTTTTAAAATATGGAGTCTTAGCCGATGTCTCGCCAAAACGTATACTGTTCAAAACAGAATACCAGGCCACTGTCTTTGGATATCGAGCTGATTGACACATTGGGGTTTAGATCTGTTCAACTGCAAGGTCATATGTGGCTGTGACTAGAGAAATGGGGCTTATGGGTTTTGCGACAAGAGTGGATCCACATCAGCCTGTGCATCCGCACAGTCTGATCAGGATCTACACTGTATGCCATTCAATCAATGAAACACCCGTCATGCATGTAATAATCAGTATAGATGTTATCAGCAACAGGAGTGTGCTATTTGATCAAGATCTACAGTGGTCACAAATCCCATAAGCCCCATCTCTCCAGTTACAGCCACATATACATATCGATGGTCTACTAACATAAGGCATAGCACTTACGACCTTATGTTACTAGACCATCGATATGGGAATGAGGATCAACTGTACATTCAGCACTAAAATTACAATAAAATCTGAAGCCCTGAAAGACAATGTCCTGATATGGTGCCAGGCATATTTATTACACCAAACACTTGACCCCGGGTGCAAATCCCAGAATAATTCTCAATGAAAATATGAATCCTTATGAATGGATTCATCAAAGATATGCATACCCTTCCATCCTCCAATATCAATTTATCAGGCAACGCTAACTCACGTGTAGGATTTCCACGACTCACCGTTTATGAGCTGCGTCTGATGAATTTGGGTATCAAAAGACACGAGCCTGGCATTCAATTTGTATGGCTTAGCATTTGTTTTTCTGCGGTTACGGAAAGTAGTTCGGCATGGCAGTTTACTGGGATATAAATTTTGGACAGAGACTTGCTACGGACCAATCAAATGTTAGGGAATTGTGTAAATATTTTTGTGCTGGAATTATTCTTCAAATACCTGTGGTTATAGTGTTGTTTTATGCAAATTTGTACACGCCGTAGTTGTGAATGAAAAAATCCAGACAGGTGTGATTCGGGTTTACACACCATTAATGCGCAACCAAAATAGGCTGTTTTATTTGTGGAAAATGAATGGCTATTTCTTCAATTAATTATGTACCAAAGATATACATTCTAATAAATGTGAAATGTAAAATAGCATAAAACGAGTCGTTAACAATGACCTAGATACAAGATGTATACATACGCGCCACAAGAAAAAATAGCGCTGTGATATCGGACTGTATTTTGAGAACCGGTTACATTGTAGCTAAAAACTGTTTTGACAGCACATGAGAATGTCTACAATAGAGACGATTCTCATGCGCTGCCAACACAGGTTTTTATCGAGAAATATTGAAAATAAAACATTTCCAGCAGACGACAAAATTTAATTCAGCATAGTAAGGGTTAAATGATATTTATTTCAAATAGAATACACATATAGGTCAACAGACATAGACAGAAACTGTAAATAAGTATTAGAAAGCAAGCTTATGTGGATTCTCCTTCAATTGAAACTTAAACACAAATGGCGGAATAGGACTTAACCCTTAGACCGCTACACACAACAATTGTCGTCTGCTGTTGCTTTGATATCTTGCCTTATTTCTCAATAAAAACATGGTTTGACAGCACTTTTTGCTGTCAAAGCATGTTGTACATTATTCTGAAGTGCTGTCAAAGCATGTTTTTGATGATAAAAATGGACAATACAAAATAAACAGCAGACGACAAAAAATTAAGATGGCGGTGTAAGGGTTAACATTGAAAGCGCAGTGGTAAGGTAAATATTACTATTTGTTTAGCATACCATAATCCATGAATTGCCCAATCTTTTAGAGCTGCTGGAATCACACAGGTATGGTGCTGCAAGAAAATTAATTTGAGAACAAGTTACAAGTATTCTGTCAATAATGATGAATGTGATAATGGTGATATTTAACCCTTACAATGCGAATTAATTATTATCGTCTGCTGTTTATTTTTTTTCATTTAAATTTTTCTCCACTAAAACATGGTCTGTCATCACATTAGAGTCATTTCCAATGGAAATAATTCTAAAGCGCTGCCAAACAATGTTTTTTCTTGAGGATAAAAAATATAAAATGTGAAACAACAGCAGACAACAATTTTATCTCCCACAATCTAAGGGTTAAGGATTGCTTTCCAGCTTTCATGAGTAAAAACCAGTAGCCGATTTTACCAAAATTGCTAAGCATACTTATCTAGCTAAGTATACTTTGAGGGAGTAATCATTTATTTTTCCCGAACTGTATTATTTCATATAGAACTAGCGACCGCATATATTTTATAATTAAAAGTATGTAGAATTATTTTACTGAATTTATTACATTATCACAGCCAATGTAATAAATTCAGTAGAATAAAAAATTCCAGGTCCGCACCAAAAATTCTCAATTTATGCCGGCAGTCTGAAAAACGTTTGGTATATGATAAATTGGTAATTTTGGTATATGATAAATTGTGAAATGTGATGGCAACCTAACTCCTCAAATAAACCACTTTTTAGCCATTCTTTCCTCTACTATTAGTTGGCAAATTGTGCTAAAGGTACATGCCCACTCAGTATGTTATAATATAGGGAGACAGATAGTTGTTTTGTATATTCTGTGGATATGACATTTTTTGGCAAATTAAACATTCATTCACCATTACCCCACGTATTGATTGGCATTATTATGCATTTTATATCAGACGTAAATTTTCACACTGATATCAGTGGCGTTAACCGTGTTTCGTTAAAAATGTTAACAAACATTACTATTTACCGTATTTACCGTATATATTGGGACAGTAAAAAATAATCAAAAAAAATAGTGTCCCAAAATATAATATAAAAAAAAATATTTTTTTTTTTCTGTCCCAATATTTATGGTAAATTCGGGAATATTTGTTCATTTCATGTTTGCATTGTCATTATTAAAATTTGAAATAAAGTTTGTGTTAAATAATCCCTAATTATCCATAAGTACAACACTGACCGTGCGCAAATAGTTCACGTTAATTGTTCAACCATCGGTCCAATTCCAATTAGACACTGTGAACTTACGTGCCGTAGTTAAGACTATAACACTATAGACACACCATTGGAGACGATTCTCATATGTTGACAACACATGTGTTTTATTTTATTTTTTATTTTATGTTTGTACATCATCCCAGGCGTGTTAAATCAAAATATCAAAATTGTTAAACTATACACACAACATTGGAGACGATTCTCACTGTGACTATGAATGAACGACGTCGCCAATGCCAATATATGCCATAAGTTTTCACTGTTATCTTCGCATGTAATACATATATTGAATCCAAGAATTGTTAACGTCATGTTTTATTTATTCATCATGTTCATGTAGAATGTAGATCTACGCAGGTCCGTGCAATCCATTATTGTAAATGCGTGTAGAAAAAAGTGTAGTAATGATGACGCAATGACCCAATGACCGATATCCTGTTCCATCAGCTGCAACGCCACGGACAAGCTCGTGCGTTGCAATCTGTGTTTACTCTTATGGTGAGCACAGGTGGAAGACTCGGACATATGACATCAAAATAAATGCCTATTAAAAAAATCCCATTATCCCACCCACCTGGTATCGTACTGTACATGACGTTAACAATAGAACGAGATCAAGTGGGTGGGGTAATGGATACTTTTGAAATGGTCATTTTCTTTGTGTCATTCTCTGTATTTATTTTTTGGTGTGCAATGATCATACTTTATAATCTGTTGAAAATATTATTGTTTTCTGGCGACACATATAATAGTATAAATAATTAACAAGAAACGAGGCAAAGCCACGAATGCCAGGTTTTTTCCAAGCATAGACACTTGGATAACATAATTATATCCACTTTGTGTAGACTAGATGGCCGTGGCCTGCATGTCGCGCCTTGGGGCGAGGCATGGACACTAAAAAAATAGATATAGTAGATGGAAAAACTTTAACCAAAAAACTTTAACCAGACACACGGACGTACGGACGGACGTATGCCAAAATGCCGACGATATCGCGATTTCCGCAAGCGGGCGCGACAATGATGATAAACACCCATGTGAAGCATCAAGGTAATGGGTGAAGCAGTTGCAGAGATATAGTACACGAAAAAACTTTAACAAATAAAATTCAAAGTAATTTGACCATGACATTGGGCACAGGGGCCGCACGGTTGTGGGGTAGAATGAAAATATGGATGATTATAAACACCCATGTGAAGTTTCAAGGTAATGGGCGAAGCAGTTGCAGAGATATAGTATAACAAAAGACTTTTAACCAGATGTACGTTAAAAAGTTAACGTTGAAAATGGCTAAGTGAATTACGTAGAAATAATAGGTGAAGGTAAAACAAATGGTCACATGTTGGATAGTTGTATGTGGTGGGCACCCCTTGGTTATGAAGCTGTGAAAGTTTGGTGGTCCTAGGTGGTACAGTACCAAAGAAATGGACTTAAACACGTGAAAAATTAACATTGTAAACGCGAAAAGTTAACATTGAAAATGGCTAAGTCGACTGTGCGGAAAAAATGGGTCAAGTTCAAAAAAAGGTAACATGTTGGATAGTGATATGTGGTGGGCACCCCTTGATTATGAAGCTGTGAAAGTTTGGTGGTCCTAGGTGGTACAGTAACAAAGAAATAGACTCAAACACAAAAACTTAACATTGATTGTGGACGCCGCCCGCCTGGTTTTCGCCAATCCAATAGCCTGGATTTTTTTCTCCAAAAAAACCTGGCTAAAAAGTAGCATGCCTCATGTGCATATGACAATAGCCTGATACCACCGCGGGTCACTATCAGTAAAATAAATATTACTAAATGATTATATCTGTATAGCGGGCACACGTAATTTTTAGAACTGGTGGAATAGTGACACAATTATACACTTCCAATAAAGACTCCATTTTGTGCCTACTAAGTGGGCATGTACCTTTAATGATTGGTGAGGATGAGTATATATATCTGTAAAAAAAAATACTCTGGTAGTCACAAACCATGTGAAGCACATTTCTGAAAATTGGCATATGGCATAGCAGATAATGACAGTGTAACAGAGCTCCAGACAAGCTTTTTGCCTAAAGTTTTATTAAATATACCAACTGATTTCAAATTCAATGCATATTATATTTTTACAAATGGATTACATTTTTTTTCTCGATAAAAAATAGGGAATGAATGGGCAAAAAAGGAACAAGTTGAAAATTCACTCATTTGAGCCACTACAAACAGTTCAAATAAGTGGATTTCAGTTTTATTAATTAGGAGCAATTTACTCCCCAGATTCAAAATCAATGAGTTTCAATTGTTGTGAGTATAGTATTACGTACTCCCACTTTTGAAAATCAGTGCACATTCAGTTAACCCTTTCAACCCTAGGGAACTGGAATGGACTGTTTATTTACTGTGATATGTTAATTTTTGCAACCAATCCAATCATCGCAAAATGATTTTCAGACTATTCCATTTATAAAAAGGGGGTCTTTTTTTTGTTCACAAAAATAAGAAAATTACTTTCAAACAGTGCAGATCCGGATGAGACGGCTCGTTACGAGCCGGCTCATCTGGATCTGCACTGTTTGCATAAACCGATATAGCGGCCTTTCGGGTTCAAAGGGTTAAAATAAATGTGTAAAATACACCAATAGACGCCTTATCTGCAGCCCTGATTTAACAAACCTCCCGTTCACCATCGGCACACGTTGCGGGCGGCCATGACTGAGCAAATGTGAAGTAATCCCAGTCATAACCGCACCTGAAAAGATAAATTCATTACATTTAAACTTAACCCCTATCAATTCCATTGGAAATGATTCTGAAGTGCTGTCAAACCATGTTTTATTGAGAAATAAGTAAAGATATAAAAGCACTTTAGAATAATTTACAACATGCTTTGACAGCACTTCTGAATCATTTCCATTGTAAATGATTCTGAAGTGCTGTCAAACCATGTTTTTATTGAGAAATAACGCAAGATATAAAAGCAACAGCAGACGACAATTGTTGTGTGTAGAGGTCTAAGGGTCGAGTAAATCTGACTTCGAAGTAATAATCAACAGCATATTAAAATTCAGTGAGCATGTGGCTAAAAAAGTAGCTTACGCTAACAGAAATGTGGGTATTATTTTTAGAACATTTATCATTTATGACAAAACCAACACTGTGGAAGTGATAACAAGACAACGTAGAAATGCGCCCACAAAGGCTTTGGAGCCGGATTAGGCATTGATAATGGTAAATAAGTTATAGTTGTGGGCAGGTTTCGGAGTCAATTTGCCACAGCAGTACAATGCAGCAGTTGATACGACAGCCGTGCATGTGGACAGAAACTTACACTGTGCCTGTCAGGCCAACACATAATAACACCAGCAACAAAGAATTCTTCATATCGGCCCCGAGTAATATTTACACAGCTTCAATGCGTTAATGACTGAAAATGAAACAAATAGGAAATAAGATATGTAGCTGGTAATACCTCAGCTAATACAGTACCTGCTCATTTTCTGCTTATAGGCAATAGGTTGCACTATATGTAATGCAATAATTTAATGGAATTTGAGGTATGCACTCAGAAATATTAATACAGATTTCTTTTACTACATCATATGTCTTTCATATTTTCTGCAGTGTAATACAGAAAATATAAGACAGATTAAGTAGAAAAATACATCAATGAAGGTGTCTTTTGAATTACACTGCATTTGGAAGAACTTTTTATTTGTCCGGCTCCCTCAAAAAGCACCATCACTGAGACATCCATATATACTACTGTATGAGAGTTTTAGTTATATATACTTCCCGCAACTAGGCTAAACTGTTCTTAGATAATCTCAGCTTTACATAGGTCTTTTACCATTTCAGCTGTCTTTTATAAATTGTTTGTATCTGTCGACTATGGAAGCGTCCTGGTGCCGATGCTGAAATATAGTTTATCGCCTAATTAGGAGATACTAAGTCCTAATTATGAGATAGATCTACTAATTAGGATTTCTCCTAAACTAAGGTATCTCATAATTAGGAGTTAGTATCTCCTAATTAGGACTTACTAACTCCTAATTATGACTGACTTAGGATTGTCCTAATTAGGAGTTAATATCTCCTAAGTATCAGTTAGTATCTCCTAATTAGGAGTTAGGATATCCTTATTAGGACTGGCTAAGTCCTAATTAGACTTTGTTATCTCATAATTAGGAGATATTATCTCATAATTAAGAGTTACAATAGTATCTCCTAATTAGGACTTAGTATATAGTATCTCTTAATTAGGAGACACAAATATTTCAGCACCGGCACCAGGACGCCTCAGTAGTATATAGGGAGTCAAAATGATACCACCTAACGGTGGTATCATTTTCACCCCTATATACTACCACCACCACCCCCGATAAAACACCATTTCGTCCAATAATGGTCACCAACACAAAAAACGTGACAATTGGTGTCATAAATACATCACGTTTTCCCCAATTGAACAGATAAAACTATAGTACTAAAAAGGATTTGTTTTCGTGTCGTTGTCATAAATACCTCATGTTCATTTAACGTCCAATTGAACAGATAACACTATACTAATAAAAAGGATTTATTTCATCCCGTTGTCATATTTATTTTTTAACACGGCATTTTCCTCCTCCACTATAGCTAATTTATTTCTACGATATTGAAAAATTATTAATAATTTGTAAAAAAAAAATAAAAAATAGCAAAAGCCTCCACTCGTGTACACAACCCCAGCGACTGGGCAGATTTCTAGCCGGCACCCAGCCACTGGGGGTGTTGGGACCTTTCTTAAGCCCACTCATCTGTTGGCTCACAGTCTCATTTTACGTGTCGCCTTGAACCCCATTGCCAATTCCTCTCCGAAACGAAATGAGAGAAACCAGCGAAGTAAGGAGAGCATATGTGTGAATTTGGTTTCCGAAATTGCAAGCTCTTAGGTAGAAATCTTTTAGGCCGGCACCTTTGAGCTATACAATTCCATCACCAATTCACACACACACATTTAGAGACTGCTACCATTAAACAGACCGGCCGTCATACCGGATCAACAACATGGCACACACGAGATGAGACCAATTGTTGTAAGGCTTTCAAACGTATATATACTCATCACTTTCCTAAACAACATAAAAATGGTGCGCAAATTATAATTATTTATAAACACTTAGCGAGGTTCACGAATTTCCGGGATGGTTCGTTATTTTATTAATTTGATAATTAGTTTTGTAAAAATTATTATTAATTAATTTTAAGAAAATTATAAAGTTAATTAATATAAGAAAAACAGATAAAAACCGCAAAGTATAATTATTTATAAACACTTAGCGAGGTTCACGAATTTCCGGGATGGTTCGTTATTTTATTATTATATAGGTGCAGTAAACAATTTATTAATTAATTTTAATAAAATTATTAATAAAACAATTATAAACGGGTTTAAAAAATTAAAAATTATAAACAATTTAAAAAATCGGGTAAAAATTATAAACAATTTAAAAAAATCGGGTAAAGAAATGTTACAGCAATTTTATTATTATATAGGTGCAGTAAACAATTTATTAATTAATTTTAATAAAATTATAAACAATTTAAAAAATCGGGTAAAGAAATCCACAAAGTATATCGATACGCGGTTATAGAAATGTATGGTGGTCAGTGGGCGTCACAACGGGGCCCTAAATTATTATTTTTTTTATGTTCCGTATGGAGGGGCCGTCGGAACAGCTGGAATGTATGGTGGAGGAATATCCTGATGTCGCTGTAGACACACGAATAAGCATATCACGTCCCGAGACGGGCGAGGAGATTTTTTCTCTCGTCGGCCCTCCCTTCCATTACGAGTTTTCTTATATCTTCGTCTGCGAGAATTTGTGGTCGAGCCTTGGACCGGATCGTACCCTTTAACTCCTGGTATCTGACCATCTCTTCGACGACCATTTTGAACTCGCTATCTGATATATCGTTGTCGGCTATCGCTTTTGACACGATAACGTCGATACTGTTTTTCTTAGATCTCGCGAGAACCGCTATTCGATCGTGCTTTCGACTCTTGGCCTCTAGTTTTCGGCCCACGAGTCTGGCCGTCATGCAAAGCAGTCCCGCCCCTGCCGCTACACCACTCAAGGCCACCGTAACCGGTGCAGCGACGATTGTTGACAATAAAGACACACTCCCCACCCCGCTTATAACGGATGCTGAGGCTAACGCGGTGCTCACCCCCTCTAATATATTGACCGACCGTCTATATTTCTTCGCATATCCCGTCCGCGTCTCTCCTTCGTGTTGTAGAATATGTTGTATCTCAACGATCCTGGTCATCCTAAAGGATGCCGGGTCGACCGTCCCGAAGGTAAGTGTGGATATAGTTTCTCGTCATTCATCATAAATCAAGTTGTATTAACAGTGTCACTGCAGTGGAGGAAGCCGATTGGTCGCCAATTTTTGTAACAAAGTTAATAACACTACCTGCCGAAACTTTAATTGTAGTGTCTCATCGAATATAGTAAACCCTGACCTCTGCCCCGCGTGCTTGGTGATGCCAATATTCTGTTCTACACCATTCAGGACGACATTCACTCGGACTTCGCCAGTGGCGTGTCCGCGAAAGTTGACCGAGCAGACGCCATTCGAAAAATCGTCCCGGACACTGCCATGGTGTATCCCCCGTATCTGTTGCTCGCGTTGGCACCGAATGAATATTCGTAGGCCCCCTCGCTTAGTGAACCCCGCTCCTCGGCACAAACTGTTATGACGGGTTTTCGAGCGTTGCCATTTGTCCCATTTGGGTGCAACCGCCACCCCTAGTTAAAATTGTGTGGGACTGTGCTACGCCCCTCTCCAGCCTTCTCATCGCGGCTTCATCGTATGCTGCGGCCGCGGCGGGAACGTCTCGTTCTAAGTTGGAACCACCTGGACCGTATATGCTCATGATTAATATGTATATATATTAATGTTTAATCGGTTATTTCGAGAACGACCGAAATCGGGTAATAGTTATTCAACTTTCTCGCTTGATCATCGAGAATAGAAATCTTCAACTCGTGGATGTGTCCCGATTCCAAAACTTTCATCTCGGGGTGCGGGAAGTCTAATGTCACAGTCTCCCCAAAGAAACAATCGCTGGCCGGCACATTTTTAGTAATGTGCTGGGAGTGCCGTCTACCAGGTTGTGCGATGTGTTCACCCGATCCAGGTGCACCCCGAGAGTTTTCGTGAAGGCAAAGTTCACTGGGGTATCGCCACGGTGCTCGCCCACGGGGAAGACAAATTTCAACGGGAACTGAATCCCTTCGTCCTTGTTGTAAGGGGGTGCAAATTTAAATCCTAACATTGAGGCCAACCCCGGAGTGATCTTTAATTTTTTATCAACGGACAGTGTCGCGAGTCCCGTGGCTTTTGAGACTGTGAGAGTGCCATAACCAGGTATATTCGTCGCGATTAAACCTTGGACATCTCCGAAACCCCAAAGGCCAGGATGTAATGCAACAACTGATTCCCTAAAGGTTTTAAGCAATTCTGCAGGATTATCGGAGTTCTTTAGATCTATATCATCTCCGGAATAGATTCCCTCTAACCGTTCAATGTTTTTCCACCCAACCGTGAAGGTGATTGATCTGAGGCCTACCCGGCGTTTTCCGCAGCAGTTGTCGATTGACTTTTGAAGTTCACAACTCTCATTTTGAACATTAGTGATAGAAGCAAACATAATAATAATATCTTTCAATGGATACCCAAGCATTTAGCTTTAACTCTAATGCAAAGTATTCAGTCGGGGGTGTATACACTCAAAAGAACACCATTGGTGAGCTTGTGCACCCCACAATAAGAGCTAGTTTGGGCGCGGTTTCGACACAAATTTCACTAACATGTTTGAAAATTACAGACTTCCTAAAACCGTTACACAGGATGTCATAACAAACTGGAACAATAATCATATGCAGTTCTGGCAGAACCAACTAAATTTTACAGTGTGGTGTGCCACAACCGGGTGTGGCGTCTCTTTCAGAGACCACATAAAAGACAGTAACAGCATGTTAAGCAGTAGCGTCTACAACTTTCATGTGTATTATGCAATTAGGAGGATTCTCAAAGAACTAGGTACTCCACTACCTCAAGACAATGGCTGGAACCCCATTTCCAACACATACGACCGTAAGGCGTTCGAACGGATATGTGACGAATTTAAAGTTTCAAAAGATGCGGACTGGAGACAGAAAGTATTTCCTAACAGCAACAGCCTGGGCACCGTTCTCATTCGGGGCCAGTCCGGGAATTGGACGCAGACTGATTTTAGACACGATCGATCGGGTGACCACATCGTCAGTCGGAACACCGGGAATTTTGATCCCGCGACGATGACCTTCGGGCCGGAAGTATCTGGAGGTCGGCACTGCGGCGTCTCATCATGCAATTGGTTACCTCCGAAACGAGCTCACGTCGATTATATTTTACAAGACGAAAACGTGCAGAAGGGTATAGAAACCTTTATATTGGACGACGGTCTAGGGTTTACGCAGGCCGGTGTTACCCGCCTCAACGACTCCATTCGCACATACGTCTGGGCCATCCTCGGCACACAGAAGCAAACTCGCAGTTCTATAATAGGAGTCGGAACCGCGTTTGACGCGCAAAAACAATTCTTGACACTTGTAGAGGACGCCATCTCAGCTACGGTGGACCTGGAAAAGGCAATCCAGAATTATCAAGACGTTTTACAGAATGCTAGTACCCCAGTAGACTACGTATTTGGTATAGGTCTTTATATGGCGCCGAGCAATATGATACTACGAGACGACCCGGTTGACGGTTACAATAATCAGATCGTAATCGCCACCGCCAATCAAAAAATCGGCCACAACGGGAACGTGAACGTGGATATCATCAAGCGCACCCCCAACAGCGGAAGCGATTTCATAAAACCGCAAGCACCCACCCCAATTCGCGAATCAAGTTCATTTGAACCCAGTGTTCCACCGAGTTCCGCTCCTGTTTCACCCTCTGCAATAGGAACCCCAATTCACGAATCAAGTTCATTTAAACCCGTTGTTCCATACGCGGAAACACCAATCATGAACACTGTTGAAATTGGAAGCACAACCCACGAGGAGGAGAAATTAGGGCTCGTCGTTGCCCTCGTGGCAATCGGACTACTTTCGCTTTGGTTTTAGAAACTCTCGGGCGGAGAATACTAGGGGACCGGCGATCGCCACGATTAAAGCCCACGTATTATTGGCGAGCCATCCGACTGTTTTTGATAATATAGATAACAAGAAGGAGAGGAGACCTTCTATCAACCCGGGCAACGCAGCAGCCAACTTTCCTGCTAATTTAGCCAAGAGATTGGCGAGGGCTTTTAGTTGTTTTTTTATCCATTCTTTGGCTCCACCGGATGGCGCTGGTGCTGGCGCTGGCGCTGGTGCTGGCGCGGGTGCTGGTGCCGAACCACCCGTGATAGATAGAACTAGAGACGATATAGATAGAATTAGGGTCGACATAATCATGGTGAAAGCTGTGAGGATGGTTACTATCGTGAAGCCCTTCTCTCTGAACAGAGTGCGAAGACGTTCACCGAGTGTCGTGTCCTCGTTCAGGACCCTCGAGATTGTTTCGCGGCTCCGACTTAATTGACCGGAAAGCGTCTCACGGTTAGTCGAGGCAGCCTCCAAGCGAGCTTCTCTTTCGATACCCGCAAAACGACCGCAGGAGTTTGTTGATTCGCTCGGTAGATTCTCTATCGCCACGTGCTTCCTATTTTTTTCCTTTATTTTTTTCTTCTAGAGCGATATGTTCGTCCAGCGCTGAGAGTTTGGAGAGGTTATTGACTAGTTCGCCCCGAGTTGTTTGCAGAACCTTATCGAGTCCCCGGAGTTCGCGAAGAGGTAACGGTGGGTCAAACTTCGTGCCGTTTATTTCGTTGACCGTGGTTTCAATTGTGTTAATAGCGTCGGTGGCTACGCGAGGTATCTTGCTGAGCTCGATCGTTTCTATAGTGGCGGCCGTCTTCGCCAGCGTTTCGTCGGTATCCTGCATGGTTTTTATTATTTTTTTAGGCACCCGCGACCGGTCCCCGATCAATCCGAGAGCTCGAGCGAGGTCTGCTCCATATCGGCTCACTGAAGAGGCCCTGAGGAACCGGTTCGGGTCGTTCTTGAACGTCAGCAACTTCCAGTACTTGCCCCATTTAACCCACAGGTCTCCTCTTTTAGTGCTGCGGAACTCCAACGTGGCCTTGATGCCGTGTTTAGACACTTCACTCTCCCACCGTTTCACCAGAGAATCCGTTTCCCTGATAGGAGCCAGCTCATTCTTAGAGATCCCCGCAGGAATATCGGCACCGCCCGCCCATGCCGGAGTTTCGGGTGGGGCCTCCCACATATAGCTAACACCACCAGCAGCTGAAGTTCCTGGTGTATCTATGAAGGTCGTTTCGTCGAAGTCATCATCATCATCATCATCGAGGTAATCGTCTCGATCGAAATCGTCCATGCCAATATCGAGACCAGACATCTTTAATAATTATTATTATATTAAAGACAAAACCATACAGGTTTAATAGATTATGTCTTCGAGTCAATACGGTCGCAAACTCAATCCATACCGCAGACTGCGGGAGCCCCTCGGGGCAAAAGGCGTGAGATAGAGTGTCGTTATTACGAACAACCCATCGACGATCGACCAGAACCATCAACTCTTAGTTCGCTTCCCCAACCTCGGAGCTAGCGACGTCATTACGCCGGGGACTGTTCGCCTCGCTTTCACTATTTCGCTTACATCGACGGACGCGGACCGAACCATCGTTCAGAACCTGGGTCGCGCCATCGTCAAGAAGACCATGATAAAGATTTCTGGTAATGAGGTGTTGTCGATCGATGACAGCGACGTCTACCATTGCTACCAGGACCTGTGGAAGACGGCACAAGAGCGCGAAAATGCGGTATAACAAGGTATTGACACCAGCCGAAATAGGAACGTAACCAGACTTAGAATCGGGGCTGATGACAAGGTAGACAACATCGCGAGCGACAACGCGGTCGCGGCCGCTTAGCGGCAACCGAATTCCCCCCCTACATCCCGCTCGACTTTGAGTTGCTGGAGAGTCACATGCCCTACTATCAGAGTGCTTTGGCTGACCGCCTCGAATACGAACTAACGTTCAATGACTACGGCCGAGTTCTCATAGCCACTGACATGACATCGAAGTATACGATCGACAATGTTTCGCTGGAGTACGACATGGTCACGATGCCCGAACTCGCGCGATTGATCAGAACCCAGTATATCGGGCGCGTTGCTATACTTTACGACCGAGTTCTTCGCCACCGCAAGATGACGAAAGACAAAAGCGAAACATTGTGGAATATTAATGTCAACGTACCCGCCCGCTCGATGAAAGGTATATTGATGTTGTTCGAGGAGGGTCGGTTCGCGCTCGGTGCTAGAAAATCCGAAAAATTTTATAACCCCAAAATCACGAAGGTAGAGGTGACGATCGAGGGATTACCCAATCAACTCTACAGCGCGGGTCTTCGCGCGCACCAGCAGTGGGACGAAGTAAGGAAACATTTTGCTTCCGGCTCTAAGCGTTCCCCGGAGGTTGCCGCGGTTGCCAAATACCTGCAGCTCTCGGACGTCTCCCTCGCGGATTTCCTGACTACCAAATACGCGTTATGGCTAGACATGAAAGCCAGCGACGACGACCAAATGCACGGTGGCGGACGCCAAGTTGAGAACGCTAGCGAGGGTGTGACGATCCAGATAACCAAAGAGGCGGATGGAGCTGGCACATTGAATGTGTACTTATATATAATTACGGACGCGCAACTCAACATCGAAGATGGCCGATACGTATCAGCGATGTACTAAAACTCAATACCAATTCGCGATTGGAGATGCACACTCTGCTATAATATGTGGGCAGACAGGATGCGGAAAAACGGTTTTCATCCTCGACTTACTCGAGGGCTCTTAACACGATGCCTTTCGTCACATCGTGATCCTGTGTCCCACTGTGCGGCACAACGAGACTTATCAGCGGCGCCATTGGATATGGACCGACCCTGAGGTATACGTTATTGACCCCGGCGACAGGCTTCACGGTTGGCTGCGTGTCTTCTATCAAATATTCCAGGGAGAGCCCACCCTATACGTGATTGACGATTGCTCGGCCAAGGCTGCGATGACCAAAAAGAAGTACATGCTCTCCGAGCTCGCATTTTCTGGCCGCCATGTGAGACAAAGCGTATGGATCTCCACTCAGAAGTACAACGCCGTCCTAAAGGATCTGCGCGAGCAAACGAAATGGGTCGCCCTCTTTCACTGCAAGGACCGAGACTCGTTCGATGACTGTCTTCGAGAGAACGACGTTATCCCAACGCGCGAGGAGCGCCTGGAGGTTCGACAGATGCTTTCGGAAACTAAGCACGCCAAGCTTCTGTTAAAGACCGATCAACCGACTGCTTACGAAGTTATCAATTATTAATTAATAAATTGAGCAAATTACAAAAACGATTGCTGATCAACCAACCTCTTATATAATGTAATTAGCAAAATTCTTAGCAAATTCTTAGCAAAATTCTTAGCAAAATTCTTAGCAACCAACCTCTTATATAAAGCAAATTCTTAGCAAAATTCTTAGCAAAATTCTTAGCAAATTCTTAGCAACCAACCTCTTATATAAAGCAAATTCTTAGCAAAATTCTTAGCAAATTCTTAGCAAAATTCTTAGCAAATTCTTAGCAACCAACCTCTTATATAATGTAATTAGCAAATTCTTAGCAAATGCTTTGCAAATTCCGAACAATTACTGATCAACCAACCAACCGCTTATATAATGTAATTAGCAATTACTGAACAATTGCTGAATAAATGCTGGAGCAATTGCTGAACAATGTTGAACAATGCTTAACAAATACTTAACAATGCTGAGAAAATGCTTAACAATGCTGAGCAATTGCTAAGAATTTGTTGCTCCGCTGCTAGCTTTATTGTGAGCATAACGGTGATCATAAGTATCTGGTGGTGCGCTTGGCAATATGTTAGACTTATGAGACTCGTAAGAATAATTAAATTAATTTTAAGAAAAATGAACTGCGACAAACTTCTCGATCAGCTAATGGAAGAAACAGTCGCTCCGACTACCGACACGACTGAAACTGTAGGAACACCTGTCAGCACGGCTGCCGATACGGTCCCGAATGAAAATGAAAACGCGGCGCGACGTGAGCGGTTGGCTGCGCAGGTTGCTGGGGGACAATCGGAGCATTATCTCGGTAGGAGTCTCTCAGTTTGTCAGGTGGATAAGATGTCGGATGCGGAGGTTGATAAAATGTACGCGCGATACGAATCCAAATTAGGTGTGGAGATGACGAAAACTCTCGGATCGGCGGCTATTTATTTTTACGCTACCACCGTTAGTATACTTCTCCCTATACCAGACACCGCGGGATTGATTGGCGATCTCGAGACCGACCCTTTTATAGGACACACTCTTAGAACAGCCTGCTGCTCATTTTATCACAAGTTTGGAATGTACTTAGCTCCGCTGACAACCGCGTTGATCACGGGTAAACACTGTCAATTTGGACATATATGTCCACGAACTATAAGCCCTAATGATGATGACACAAGACGCACCCGCGAGAGTGACGGTGTTGAACTCGATTGCTCCAACACAATCGAACCCGAGTGTTACTCCGCCACTGGATGACATTCAGCATATAAAAAATCCCAAAAGACAGGCGGCAGGGAGAGCGGCTGCTGCCACACGAAAAGTTAAAAAAGATAAAATACTCGCCGAGCTTCGAGAGGCCAAACGGTCGTTGCAATCGGAGACAGAGACGACAAAACACCCGGTGGCAGCTGTTTCTCCCCCAATCGCTATTGGATTGGAACCGATTGCTCCAACTGATTGGATCCCGTGGGTTGTTGTTGGTGGTCTGTCAGTTGTGGGCACCCTGTATGTGCTTTACCGTTTCAACAACAGATCATCAACGAGGCTGAAATTGAAAAAACAACCCCCAACACTGTTGGACGCGGTTCCAAGCCAATCGCTGAGGGATGCGCCCCATTTAAACATTAAACGCGATCCTTTTTATATGCAATAATGGCTGAACAAGATGGTAAAATGTTAGTGAATGCGCTTTATCACGCCGTGGTGATATCGGGTTTCAGTATCGGGTATGCTCAACTATCAAAGAGGGTCTTAGGGGGGTCCGCTGCCAAATTGGACTTTACTGCGAGAGACGTAGGGCTCGCGACCTTAGATGTAGCGGCCGCAGTTTGGACCCGAGATTATCTAGTTAAGGCTGAAATTCTACCCGTTAATATATGGAAATAAAATGGCTTCGATCGCAATAATGATAGGTGGTGCACTCGTGAACGTATTGGCTTTCAGAGGTAGCAACTATTTCTTCTCTAAACTGAAAAGCTCGGACGCGGATGAGGAGCGCGAGCGTCACGATTTAGCCGAAGAACAACTCAAGAGTGAAGACGAAGCATGATCGAAAAAACGAACCGCACATCTGGACTGGGTCAACGAAGAGCTTCGCCGCGAGAATCACGCCGCACAAACTTTCCAGAACGTTGAAGAAGCCAACCGCGAGTACGCGCTGGCATATCCGCAGAGAAGTCTCGCGCCGCTGGATCCCGAGCCCCAACTTTCAGATTTCTATGTACCGTCAGAGACCAAAAAAAGACCGCGAGATCGCGTTCATCGTCGTAGGAATGGGTGTGGTGGGTCTCGTCGGCTACTATATTCAATCGAAAATTTTAAATTAATTATTTTTACAAAATAAACAATTACTGACCAACCAACCTCTTATATAAAGCACATGCTTAGCAAATTCTTAGCAAAATTCTTAGTAAATTCTTAGCAAAATTCTGAACAACCAACCAACCTCTTACATAAAGCAAATGCTTAGCAAATTCTTAGCAAATTCTTAGCAAAATTCTTAGCAAATTCTTAGCAATTTCTGAACAACCAACCAACCTCTTATATAAAGCAAATGCTTAGCAAAATTCTTAGCAAATTCTTAGCAAAATTCTTACCAACCAACCTCTTATATAATGTAATTAGCAAATTCTTAGCAAATGCTTTGCAAATTCTTATCAAATTCTGAACAATTACTGATCAACCAACCAACATATTTTTTATTTTTATATGACGAGTGCGTGTTGGAGATTGTCCGATATATTATAATACTTCGCATTACGATGAACACGCGCGAACTTGATACCAAACTAACGCGCAAGCTGGCGAATACGTACTATAGCCCACGCGGCTACTGGAAGGGACTCACTGACATCAAGAACCTCGCGGCGGCGACCAAGGTTTCAGAAAACGCCACCAAGGAATGGCTCAAGAAGCAGGCCATCTGGCAGATATATTTACCCGCGCCTCACAATATTCCGCGCCCGAAATTCGACGTGCCGGTGCCAAACCAAGTTCACCAAGCGGATCTCCTGTTTCTCCCTCACGATCGCGTCGGTCGCAAGACGTACAAGTACGCGCTGACAATCGTTGACGTAGCGAGTCGCTATAAGGGGGCTGAGCCGTTGACCACTAAAGAGTCTAAGGAGGTGGCCGAGGCCCTTTCCCGAATATATAAAAGGAGTCCTCTCAAATGGCCGAATCTTCTCCAGGTCGATCCCGGCCGCGAGTTCATGGGCGCGGTATCTCATCTATTATCTAAACACAAAGTTTCTGTCAGACGCGGCAGCGTCAACATCCACCGGGACCAGGGAATCGTGGAGCGTTTCAATCGAACCCTGGCTGAGAGATTGTTCGGTCACCAATACGCCAAAGAACTCGTAGACCCTCATACGCGATCGACCGAGTGGGTGACCAGAATGCCCGCCGTGGTCTCCGCACTGAACGGAGAGGTGACCAGATTGATAGGTAAGAAGCCCGTAGATGCTATCAAGTTAAAAAGGGTGACGAGCGAGCCCTCTGCCGTCTCGCGCGGGCGACCCGTTTGTTTACAGGAGCAGCAATCACCGATTGCACTTCCGTCGAATATTGGCGTCCGGTACCTCTATCAACCGGGAGAGCTCGAAGGTGGCAGCCGCCGCGCGACTGATCCCGTGTGGTCTCTCAATGTATATCATCTAGATCGATCTATTACCAAACCCGATGAGCCCGTGCTCTACTATTTAGATGGTGGTCTTATGGTGCCTTCTGACACCCAGCTACCCCCGGATCGTTAGAGAGGTTCCGTATGTATTCCGTCCGATAACACGCGTCTTTTATCGTAGTACGCCGAGAGTCCTAATTTTCGTTGACAGTACGTTTTCATAACGCCGTCTTTCATTTTAAATCCTCTATTTTGCGCTACATCTATAATGTGTTTTCCATCTTCTGTAGTTTCGCTTAGTACTCGTTTATATCTATCCCAATTTAAATCGTTAGTTCTCTTGGACATTCCTTTCGCAGAGTTTTTATTAATTGAATTAAATTTTTCTACGAAATAACACTTACTAGATAACGCTATCACCCTATCTCCGCTAAATTCCATTTTGAAAAGTCCTGGTTCTCTATTACTCCATTTATCCCAAGCCAATCATTTCTTTTTTTCTTTTTCAAACTCATCTAGTAAGTTAACTCATCTAGTAAGTTCCACTAACTCCTATATACATACTATCCGTGTCCATCTGTATTAATTCGAAGTCTTCTCTTTTTACGTATTTGTCGAGAAATTCGTAGTAAAATTCCAAAATTCTCAATTTAGCTAGTTGATAAACCGCTATTCCGCAGTGGAATGGTCTCTTTACCGCGCACCGGGGTTTTCTTGAAGATATTTCGTACGTATCTCCTATCTCTTCCAAATCATCAAAATACGCGGATCTTAATGCTTTGTCAACACAGGTTTTGTCTCGCGTATATGTCGTATTTAAATGTCTCTCCGTTGCTTCTATCATTTTTCCGCAACACGAGTTTCCTAATAATTTCATTATGTCGGCCACCGGTTTCTTATTCGGTTCTACATCCCCCGTTCGTCTTGCGGCTGTAACTTCTTTAGCGAACCATTCGAAGGGTTTACCACTAATATAATGTATAACACGATGAACTCCCGTTATTTCTAGGCCGTGTTTTAAATACCATTTCAACAGTGGCGCGTACAGCAATACTTTAGTGGCCGACATAGATCTCACCAATTTTCTTCCGTTTCCTCTAGTTCGGCCAGTATCATTTAAATATTTTAACATGTGCGCGGGAACTTCATCAACCTCTACTTCTCTGTTTATAAAAAGTGGAGACATTTCGGAAAACTTATCTTTTAAGTCGCGTGGAACTTCTATATCCACCTCCGCAAACCCAAACCAGTCTCCGGATAAAACTCTTTTACTAAACTTTTTAATAAGTTTAGGATTATGTGGGTTATTTATATGATGTATAGTTTCTTTCCCACACGGCATCTCTTTATTTAACGTAGATAAATATAGCGCGTTCGCGTCGTACCCCAAAACAGCCTCGCAAGGTTTGGAACCCACTCTAATATTTGAAACACCGGCTTCCACATATCGCGTAAATACTATCGATGGACCACCAACTAGAGCGTCTTTCATCATTTTGTACGTTTCTTCTTTCGGAGCGCATAGAACATCCTCCGGTATAATCGTCTTCGAAGATTTTTGTTCTTTAATGGTTCCTCTCAATAAATATTGTATAGCCACACCCGGTAGTGTTACCGCGTCTTTGAAGATATCTACACCCCTGTGTTTATAAAATTCACACATTTTTCCCACAGCTTCTAGGAACGGTGCTACATCTAAATCGTTATAATATTTCAACCAATCTCTGAAAGTTTTCATATTATTTTCTTCGAAAATTCTACGACATTTACTTAATTCTGTTTCGTCTAGTAACATTTTCCCAGATAGTTTGGAATACCAATTCTCTATATCCGGTAATCCCGGGTAATCCAGCTTGTCTGTAGAATCGAACCACTCGTAAGGAAAGAAAGATTTCTGTCCTTTGCAGTCGTAGGCTTTTATCCAACTATCGTAACTTACACCGGGTCCTAGATAAAGTATTACATCAAGAAATCTAAACTCCGGAGTAAATAGAAATATTGTCGCGCTCGCCCTTTTTCCGACCATTACTTTCTTCGTTGTTGATGACAGTTCACCTACTAAATATTTCTTTATTAAGTTTATATCGTACTTACTGCTGTTAAAACCTATAACCGGTACTTGATCTATCCACTGTTTGATCTGGGCGATTTGTTTTTCGCGTAAATATTCCGTATTAAATTCGTATCTTGACCATACTTCTTCTCTTATAGCTTTTCCCCTGACTTTCAAATCTTCTGCGAATTTTTCTATAAGTTTTGCGGGATCTTCATCACAAATATGAGTTACCGTTCCTGATAAATTATCTCCTATACTAACGCTTACCGGAACGTGCTCAGCTTCGTACTCTAAACTATTACCGGTAGTTTCAACTTCTGACTGGAGATACGCGTCAAAATCGTATACTATCTGATATGGATAAAGAGTAATGTCGCAACCGATTTTTATATCTTTACCCATTCTTTGAAATTCGCATTCCCACATAACTACTAGGTTGAATTCTTTGCTTTTTCTAATAACTTTATCTCTTCTCATTGTGGATGCGCGTTCTTCTTTTTTATGCTTTGCATGAATCTCACACCCGTGCCAGTAACAGCCGTGATATTGATATACGGTATTGGTTTCTGGACAGTATCCATCTACCGGAGCTCCTAAAATCCATCTTTCACCTCCGTGTCCACACTGTTCGTGGTGAATGTGAATTCCCTCCCGCTTTTCCACAGAGTACATCCAATCGATCGCGCCATAACTGTTAGAACCTTTTGGGTAGAACGCTTTCTCGAACGACGAACGCGGGCGGGCGCTCTAAATAATTACCATCGCATATTACTTTTGTCTCACCTCTCATACATGTTGGTCCGTGTCTCTTCATATTACTCGCTTTCGTGAATTTCTGTTTGCAATTATTGCAGGCGTAAATTTTAGATAGGTTTTTAAGGTTTTTTATCAGAAATGCGTGATTATTAAACAGTCATATTGTCATTGGTTTATTACCTATTGCATCATAGTGCGCTGGTACCTTTTTCAACCACCATACGCCACATTCGGTGGGTTGATATACTTCTATACCGATTTTAAAAAACTCTTCAACCTTTTTCAGATCGAAAAAAGGAATTGGTGAAACCACATTACTACCGAAATATTGCTTACTAAGTTCTTTCGCTTTTTCCGTACATCTGTCAGGTCTGATCTTTTTATCAAGGTGCATAGCTAAACACCCTGAACAGACAAAGGTCGTCATTATACTTATCTAAAGAATACATACCTTTTCTATTCCTCAACCATTCTGGAAGTTCTCCTCCCGCCGCTTCTTTGGATTGTAGTCCCAAATCTATTACCCTACTACCCTGTATTAACTTTACAAAAACCTCTACCCATCTTACAAACTTCCACTTTGTATTCGGTCTGTCTATTTTATCGGACATTATTCGTGTTTGCTCCTTATCTGACAGCCATTTTTTAACGGTTTTCATTGATGATAGTGGTTCGCTACCACCGAGATTTTTGTGAAATATAGTTTTAGGTTTTCCATTTTTAGTTTCCTCCATATGTTCTAGCTTGTAAGAATATGAATATCTCAAATAAAAATTTGTTGTTAGATACGGAGCGATTTTATCGGACATGTGTTCAGACTCGTTAATGTCAATGTTTTTACGAAAGGATAATGCAACTACCCGTGTTCCCTTTTCTACCTTTTCCAATGTTTCATCGTGAGCCCCCAATATTTCTTCACCTTTTTCCACTATCGCGCTAACGATAGATTTTTTCTTATTATTTGGGTTGCCTGTGTGTCTAATTTGGGACAAATTATTTGTGCTTGAAGGTTTGATTATACTAGCCCTTAACCCCGCAATACTTTCTTTTTGAATTCTGTTACCAACTTCCTCCGCTTTGGATATATCATTAAAGGCTCCTCGTTTGTGGGCGCGGGTAAGCCGCTTCATAAACGCCTCATTCTTTGTGGAGTTTATCAGATTTGTCAACCCCCTAACTCTCAACCGTTTACTATAAGTAATCCCTAGAGATTCGGCTTCTCTTCTCAAACTTTCTAGTTCTGGCGTTATCATATTTTCTGTTGTATAACCTATGAGATTTATCTGTTCAATTGGACACGAATAATTTACACATGATGTTTTTTCATGTCCAATTAAACATAAACATATACATATATACCAAAAAAAAATGGAGTGTGCTACTTGTTGTAAGACTTTTGCTTGTAAAGACTATCTACGAAGACATATATCGAGACGTAGAAAGTTTCCTTGTGTCACCCCACAATTTCAATGCCCCAGATGTCCCTGTAAGTTCGTTAGTGCCCAAACTCTTTGTAGACATAAGCAACTACGCTGCCCTGTGGCTAGGGGGGAACGTGGTAGACTAGAGTTAGTAGAGTTAGTTGCTGATCTTCAAGCTAAATTAGACCTATTGGGGGAGAAAAAACTCTGAATAAACTTTTTCTTCATATGGAAGATTTGATTCAAATAAATCACTAATTTCTTCCGTTTCTTCGTAGAAAAACGTATCCGTAAACGAATCGTTGATTTTAAACAGTTTTATAAAATTAGCTCCATTCTCTTCAACTAGTCGTTTGTCGATCCTATTTAGTCGCCTCATTTCGAGAATTTGGCTCTTATAATTTCTACATAATTTTCGGGATAATATTGAAAATGCAACTCTTTTATCGGCGCGTAATAAATTACGCTGATATTTCATGTAATCTATTTTACATAATGATTTCATTTTATAGTAAAATTCGTCAACAAGGTCATTACAAAATTCCACTTCCCATTCTATTACTTTATCCATTTTCTTATAATATTTTTTATTATAACCTATTAATTTTATCTGTTCAATTGCACGTTAAATGAACATGAGGTATTTATGACAACGATACGAAAACAAATCCTTTTTAGTACTATAGTTTTATCTGTTCAATTGGGGAAAACGTGATGTATTTATGACACCAATTGTCACGTTTTTTGAGTTGGTGACCAGTTTGTGCTATTGGACGAAACGGTGTTTTATCGGGGGTGGTGGTGGTAGTATATAGGGGTGAAAATGATACCACCGTTAGGTGGTATCATTTTGACTCCCTATATACTACTCCTCCATACATTTCCGTCCAAAAATATGGAAAATCTTTAACAATTAACTGCTAAAGTGTGAATCAGATCTGATTCGCTATTCTGCAAAGGAAATGTACAAGTGGAATCGTAAATCTGGTTACGGACGGTATGGGAGTAGATTGTAAGAGTTACCGTTCGAGTCATAAACTCATTAGCTTAGGCAATCTCAGCTATATATACGGATGTATATTACTATTTTATCCGTCTTTTACATTTTCTGTATCCTTCTAGCTGATACCCGGCCATTCATTGTAATATATGGTCACAATAACAGCCCATTCTGTCCTCAAGTTTTGCGAGTAAATTGCGAATTAAAGGATAATCCAGTTCAAAGTAGGTATATTTACATGTTTCTGATTAATCTGTGCAAGTTTTGTAACAGAAATGCGAAGTATTAAACCGATCGCTCGTCACAAAACGCCAGGACAGAATGGGCTGTTATTGCCGGTGACTAAATTTTACAATGGGCGGGTCTCAGCTAGAACTTAGAAGGATACAGAAAATATAAAAAGACAGATGAAACAGTAAAATACATGCGTATAGCCGAGATTATCTAACTTCTGAGTAAATAACTCTTACATTTCATTACATTGCTATAAAGCGGAATATGTGTAGTTAAGATTTTTTTAGTAAGAACTTGTGAACTCGCGGCTAAAGAGGCGGTAAGCAACATGTAAACGTGTTCATAAAATTTTCACCCAGATAGGACAAATAGCAGGCTATTATAATCGCAAGAAATAGTTGATAACAAAATATATCTCGTCAATAGGAACGAATTAACCAGAAAGAGTGAAATGCCTATTACTCGATTACTGGCAAGCATCGTTAACTGGGTTAAGCAACGATAATGAAAGTGAAAGTAACTAATAAATGTTATGCTATCATCTTAATCCATGTTTAGTTGATTCATATATACCTATATGGAGTGATTGAATGATATGCACCTCGCTGATTATATACAAACACGCTTCGGTCAGCTGACTAATGTATTCACACCCTCATGTGGGCAGTTTCATGTGATGGGAAATGGGAAGTCCGGTGGAAAAAAAACCCATTTCAGGTGTCTCACTAAATGGCGTAATGACTAATGTGGCTAACGGTGAGGATAATGGGGAAAATGGGGCGTACTGGTGATTATTGTGGTGGATAATGTTATATTTAAAAGCAAGTTAATGTATATCCAGTATATTAATAACACAACATATGCATAAGTAGTTCATATACGCTAGATATGACAACTTGTATTGCTTTACGCGACGGCGTAATGGCTAATTCCACCATATATATATATATAAATTCCACACCGGCGTAATGCCTAATGGGTCCGTACTTTCACACCGGCGTAATGGTGATTATTATGATGGATAATGGTAGATTTACAATCAAATTAATGTATATTCAGTATATTAATAACACAATATATGCATAGGTAGTTCATATACGCCAGATATGACAACTTGTATTGCTTTAGTCGACGTAATGGGTCCGTAATTTCACATCGGCGTATTGATGAAATGGCGTAATGGTAAATTAACAAATGTTAACAACATAGGCCATTTTTCTCAGCAGACTCAACTGATTTTCAGCAGAAGATAATATAATTATGTTGGCTCCCAGTATCACAAATAACATTATAACATTATAAGTTATTGTGATTCTACACAGGCTATATGGTGTAATATTGCCTGTCTGAACATACCTTCAGACGGGCAATATTACACCATATAGCCTGTGTAGAATCACAATAACGTATTTGTCATACCACAGATCCGTTATTTGGCCGTATAAACATATCTCTTCTTTTGATCTTTGCGCTTTTTCAGGAAGAAAAATAATCCGAGATTCGATTTTCTACCGTCAGTCTTAATATAAAGGCATTTAAACGAAAACAAACTAAATATGGAGTAAGAAATCCATCGAAAACGACTTTATGACAGTTTTTTATATCGTGTAATTTAATTTATATTCTACTGCTCTATTGATCTGCTTTCCCTTTGGCGCCTCTAGAAGAATGCGACTGGTTCCCATATTCGCTGCCATTGCTACGCCGCGTTTCGTGCGTGGAACCCATAGTTTATGACCTAAAAATAACCGTGTCACGAAGCCAAATGTGTTGAGATTTGAAAACACTAAACGGGACAGTTTGGCTAATTTTTCGCTCATATTTTGATGAGCGAAGAATATTTATGGAAAAATAAACAATAAAGACTGGTTTTGAGTGTACAATTTGTTACTTTTATTGATCAATTCGGGGTTTTATTGTGTTTAGTGAGGAATACAATTAGCAATCGCTAGACGCTTGCAAAATGTGTCTTCATTGGACGCGAGACGCCGGAGGGGAATTGCAATTCCTGTATGTCCGACAGTCTTGGCAGGTCATATAATATTGCTATCGCCTCGGGTGAACATACATCCAGACGGGCAATATTACACCATATAGCCTGTGTAGAATCAAAATAACTTATAATACTATTATTCAACATGAAATATGCAAAAATAAAGTTCAATAACGCCACCAACATCAAGCATGGTATACAAGTATCACCATTATCCATAATATAGTATCATAAGCCACCATTACGCCACTATTATCCACCATTATCCACCATTTTCTCATATTATCCACCATTAGGCCCAATTTTCCCCATTATCCAAAAATTCTACCATTACGCCATTTAGTGACACCGCCATTTCGGCCCTCAGACAATTCGCTTTTCCATATCTCGCCCCTACGATAGGTCACCAATATGTTGGATTACAATCAAAACGGCCGCTGGTCAAAACTGCCCGGATTTGGTCAAAACGGCCCCCCGACCAAAATAAATGGTCAAAACGGCACATTTTTTGTCAAAATTGCCCCCAAAAAAAATCAGGTATAAATTTTATTTTATGTATTTTTCCGAGTTTTTGATAGTATATATATATAGCTTGTATAATGAATAATAATGATAATCAATATAATTTAATAAAACAACACAAACATTGTGTTATATTACCGTATTTTATCCGTATTCGTTACAAATTATTTTCATATGTTTCGTTACGCGATGTCACTATATAGCATGATGGTAAATTATGTTTTATTGATTGCATAGCAGGATTAATCCAATTATCGATGGGTGGGATAGTATTGCGGCTAAAGTGTTTAAACTAATAATTGCTCCTTTTGATGCTTATACTATGAGCGCACACACAGTCTGATCAGGATCTAGTATAGCTATATGGGAATTTGTACTATAGCTATATTGGAATTTGAACACACAGTCTGAACAGGATCTACTATAGCTATATGGGAATTTGCATACACAGTCTGATCAGGATCTACACTGTTTCCCATCTTGTACATAGCCATTGTTGATGCTATAGATATATGGGAATTTGAACACAGAGTCTGATCGGGATCTATATACTCGATCTGTTTCCCATTTTCCATCTATATATTTGTTTATATATATATAGCCATACTGTAAGATAAAATATGTAATTTAATTGTTAGCCAGCCAGCACATAACTGAATCGGCAGTCTTATCAAGGAATACACTGCTCGCCAACGTGTTATAGTCTACATGTGCTGTATTTATTAAAATCTATAAAAGACTATTATTATCGGCTATATAACGATCGAGTTGTTATTAATATTGTTGTATCCCCAGTAAAATACCAGGTGTTAGATAATGGGCATTTGTCTACAGGTGTGAAAAACATCCATGGTAATTGATAAGATACACAAACCATACACACATATAACAATATATTGCATGCATATTAAAGTTCATTTTCATCAATTTCATAATACATAGTACTCCGTGTATCTGCTGCAAGACACTCATTTTACGGAAAAAGAACACAATTATATTAGATCATTGTGGGGATATGACTGTTTTTGTAGCTCATATATACTTCATAATACAATAACGGATCATATTGGAAATAAATTACTCCTAGACGTGACAATAAGTGGCCGCCGCACAACCTAGCTTATAATTACCAAATATGGACCAAACAATTAGTCACCTGTTGTTTTTTTTTTTATAAAGAACTAAAATCAGACATAGAAAAAATAAACAATGAAGACATAATACTTGCAGGAGATTTCAATTTAGTACTGGACCAAAATATAGACACTATTAATTATGTCAATGTTAATAACCCGAACTCCAGAGATGAAGTTCTAAATTGAATGAATGAATTGAATTTATTTGATGCATGGAGGGAACTAAATATGGAAAAAAGAGTATACACATTACATAAGAACAATTATAATAAACAAGCTAGATTAGATTTATTTCTGATATCCGATATATTTGGTACAGACAAACTATTTTGCCTGGATATAGAATAGATCATTAAATTGTCCAGGTTAAATTTGAATCGGGAAAAGTTAAAAAAGGAAGGGGACTTCAGAAATTTAACAATTCACTACTAAAAGATTCAGAGTACATCCATATTATTAAACAGACATTAAGGGATAGCAAGATAAAATATATAGATAATAATGTAGATGGTGAAACTAATATTGATGACATAACAATATCATATGCGACCTTCAAAAAACGACAGACAGATACAAGAGAAACAAACTTATTGAACGAAAGTTCTGCCCTGGAGAACGAACACGTATATTCTCATGTAACAATTGAGGAAAAGAGAAACGAATTGCAAGAGATAGAAGAAGAAGAATCAATACATAATGTTACCAACAACTTTAACATTTAACCCTTTCAGCCCTAACTAACTGGAATGGATTATATATAATATGTTAATTTTCGGTCAATTACATTCAACACAAAATACTTTTCAAATAATCGATTTATAATTTGTATTTTATTTTTAACAAATATGAAAATTACTTGCAAAGAGTGCAGATCCTGATGAGCCGGCTCGTCTGGATCTACACTGTCTAAAAACACCTATATAAACGGCTGTAGTGTTGAAAGGGTTAATACACGATTTAAACATGTAGATATACAATAGGATTGAACTTCACGTTTTACAGATTAGGGCTAGTTCAGTTGGATCATGGGTAATATGAATGATAACATATAATCAATTAAATGTATTACATATGCTTATTCAAAGTTTGGCTCTTGCAGCGCTGGAGAGTGAAATTGTCATCTGCGGGTTTATTATAAGTATTACTGTTTTTTTTAATAACACATGCAAGTTTTTTATTGAAAATTCAGGTCTCTCATTAATGACGATTCTAATATACCACTCAACCATGAAGTCTTAATAGAACGGTAATATCTACGCAGTACTGCAAGAGCAAAAGAGGGTGAATATCTGTAATTGTATATTTTGTATTTGTATCTGACTATTACATGTATATTATTTGTATGTACGGTTTGTGGGGGATGGCCCCGACCCACCACAAATCTAACTATTACGGGGGAAAAAATTCTAATTATTCAAACTTATTTGTCATGAAATAATATAACATTTTGTAAGGCGCGCGATTATAAATATTTCCGATCACGCATCTCGTTCCCGCGACCGAAGTCGGGAAGCGAGATCAGCCGATCTCGAAATCGCGTACACATCCCGAGTAAGAAAGCTCAGAAAGCTCTATAAGTGCGGGCCTAGCTCTTCGATGTCTGTAATGAGGATGAAGTATCTATTCAATGACATAGTGAGAGAATTACGCAAATTAAACGCTTGTTGTAAATATCTGCACAGTTTTGTAACAATATGCTTCCTATAACATCCTATAGCAGCAATGTAAGTTTGTACACACTCTGAGTGGTATAAAATCTGCTAATGTACTGTCATCGTATTTCACTGTATATCGGACATGTAAGTACAAAGTGAAACTCATCTTCCAAGTCATTTGTATCACATAACAAACAGTATCTTAAATGACAATCTACTCTTTGATGGCTATAACGTCCAGTTTCAATATGTAACTTATGTGCAGATAAACGTAATCTAGTCATGAATGTCCGTAACTTTTTGTTAGGAATCATATCCAAATACTTTTCATACTGAAATGTATTTTTGATGTGTTGTACAACACTAACACTCTATTTGTATCCATGTCACTGTGCCACTTTTGTACGACTGAGTTTACTAGTCTTGGTTTAAACATGCTAAGCAATATCATTGGTGTAACACTTTCAGGATCTTCCCACACATTACGAAAACCATACTCATACAACAACTGTTGTACGTTGGCTGTCCAGTTCAGCATACCGCCATTGCAGTCAATCAACGAACTAGTGTATATCCTGCGCAATATGCAAGTATCTGTATGTACGACATGTAACCAAAATTTGATAATACGAACATAGCGTGTGATATAAAGCGGAAATATGGCAAGCTCAACATAAATACCAGCGTTACTAGTAGAATATTTCACATTCAGGATAAATTTGAACACTTTCAAGTTCATCGTCTCAATAGCTTTATTTTTGGTGAATCCCCAGATTTCACACCTATAATTGAGGATGGCGAGCAAGAATGAATCAAACAATTGACATAGCGTTTTGGGGGATAGTTCATAGGTTTTGGTTTTGTTTAATAATGTGTTCATGGCCTTCAAACCTTTACCGACTAATGTGTGTTGGTTTAGTGCAAAGGAACCTGTGTAATTAAATGTCACTCCTCAATAATTAAAGTTATCTACGTTACATAGTTGGTTTGCCTTGTAATACAACTTTTCAGAATTCGTAGTTCTGCCTCGTTTTCTAAATACATGTATAACCACTTTTGTCTTTTCGGTGTTCGCAACCAATCCCCATTTGTCACAGTACTGTTCCAATATATTTAAATTGTGTTGCAGTTCTTGGGGTGGGGAGGTGGGGGGGGGGGGGGGGGGTGGTCACCCATAATTACTATGTCGTCCGCGAAAAGGAGTAAGATGAGTGAAATATCATTATCTCCCCCTGTTTCAACCCGAGTGATATATCCATATAGTCTGAATACGCGCCGCAGTGTCGAATGTTACATTTTACGGTGTTGTACATGGCTCGCACTATTCGTAGCATTCCGATCTCTCGCCAGTATTGCTGGTTTAAGTCCGTTTAAGAAAGTTCTACATTTTATTTTCTGCACAAATCTCTAAACACATTTCTAACAAGTCTTGTGATCGTATAGTGGATTTTCAACATATTTACTACAATTTCATTTCGGCCGTTCATACTGAATATTATCGAAAGTTATAAATATGATTTATTTAATTCAGCTGAACATGTTTGAGATGTTAGCAGTTCCATATTCAGGCCGAAAATCTCCGTTGCTATCAAAGAACATAGTATATACTCACCGACTAATTGCTCATTATATACTAAGCTGGCTTACGCTTATTAGCGATGTACGTCATATGATTATTAACTAATTGGAGAACAAATTGACATGACACTTCTCCGTGTAGAATATAATTACTGTGGGCGTCAAAGTTCTGTAAGCAATTGGTAATTCATTATTCTTAATAGTATATGACATTTCCGAATATACTAAATGACATTAGGATTTGACTTTAATATTGATGTAAACAGAATTTTTATTTTCACCGATATGCAAAGTGGGTCATAGTGAATAGTGTATAAATTGTACTTTATACGCCTACAGAATTCTACAATTCTGCTATCTGAGAGACTTGTCAAGTTGCTGTTTGCAACTCTGTTTTATGTACAGCAAATACTATACAATTTCTGTCGTAGACGGCCATACATTTAAGAGACACACACGGACGAACAGACATAATAAGTAGCTCAGGCTAATTATGTTACAAACAATACTATTCCCAGTTGGCTATTACTGAACACTGAGAATGCGTTGCAAACCTGCAGATGTTCTGCTGTGCGCACTAAACCACCATCAGGGATGGGACCCATCATACTACTACGATTGGACGATGTGGTCCATTCTTTTGTAGCCTGAGTTTGTACCGTCATATGTCCTTCCCTCGGAGAACTTTGTTTGCTACCATTACTTCATGTAAACTCGGCATTGGCTATAGTATTAAAAATGTAACACCTGGACTGTCATATGTAATAAACACAGTTTAATGGATTATTGGTTCTACCTGGCAACTACAAAAAACGGCACCAAGATTTACATAAGATATGGAGTCACCGTTGACTGCAAAAAACGACCAAACAATCAAAAACGACATTCTTGCCTTTCCTGAACAGTCGATACAAAGCTGTAGTTGTAAACAAACAAAACAAATGGAAGTATGAAATACCAGACGATCATAACATGTCACTGTCAGCAAAATAAACTGCTAAATGCTGTGCCAGTTTAATATGATTATTTGTGTATTCATGACCGGCTTATATATATGTATTTTACAATAGTAATACTATACCAAAGTGAGACCAAAAAGCCCAGGTAAGCTAAAACTAAACTGTAACCATTTAAGACCATATGAAGCAGGCCAGCAAATAGCAGAAATCATAGAGTCTTCAGCGGACCCCGATGTGCATTCTAAGACGGACGTTGTACGATTCCGTAATAAAATAAACATATAAGAAATAGATGACACATACAATGAGGGACACGAAGCAACGAATGCGCAATAGATCACACACGCCAATGAGCATCCCCCCATCCGCTACCACAACCACCACAACAAACAAATGTATCATGGTGTCAGAAACCTTTCGCCTAAACAATGCTGTTCCGGTTCCATTTCAACAAACAAAATATAAATGTCCAGACCAGTCGATCATTGTATTGTCCATACAGTTTGACATGGACATGTAGAATGATAGTAGACAGAGATGTCTGATGCTTAAACAAGCTGGAAATAAAACCAGCGGTGTCCTTATTTGTTCTGGCGCTACAGTTTATAATAATTGTACATACTTGTTTCATTTCCGCTACTGCAAATGCTAGCGAAGGATTGCATTGTTTATGTATTGTTTGACTGATCATGCATTGTTATTTTTACTATTGCTAATTTAACCTATTACCAGTGCGACCAGTGAGAAGATTTCACTGATGTTGTTGCTGTTGTTACTCTATCAGACTATTATAATGGCTCGTGTAACTGGGATACCCCACGTTCGTGTCCCTGACCGGCGGTACATATTCCTCGTACATATTGATGACCTATCGTAGAGGCCAGACTTCCCGTTTCCCATCACATGAATAATCCAGGAAGTGATTTGACATGTGTGAATACACAAGTCAGCCGACCGAAGTGTATTTGTATAACAGCGAAGTACATAGCATTCAATCACTCCATATAGGTATATCTGAATCAACTAAACATGGATTAAGATGATAGCAATACAATTCATAACATTTATTAGTTACTTTCACTTTTATTGTGATTGCTTGACCCAGTTATCGATGATTACAAGTAATCGGAATTTCGCTATTTCTGGTTAATTCGTAAATTAGTCACAATAACAGCCCATTCTCACCGTGTCCAAACGTTAACACCGGCGGACAGTGGAAAAACGCCTGAGTGTGGTGGAATAACGCCGGCGTGTTGTGGAATTTGGGGACAGGGTAAGGACATTTAATTATTATTAGCCGATCTATTTATAGATCGGCTAATATATTGGTTATCCATCGAATTCTGAAAAAGTTTGTAGCAACCCTTTTCTCCGCTATTCGGTAATTTACGAACGCGAATTTTTCTGTATCACTTCCAAATTGCATCAACCGATAAAGTTTGCATTTTTGGCAATTATCTCCGTTTAAAACTTAATTATAGCAAAATAACACAATTTTGAATACGTAATGAGCTGAACGCCGGAAGAGATTTAACCCGGAAGTTATTGTTGTTGAAGTCCATAGTTGGCTCTAATGGCCATATACGCCAACATACGCCGATTATTGGGCTAATTTAAAGCTTTTATTTATTAAACAGAACAAGTTTCATCCACGTATAATCGCCTAAAATGTGTTTATTCGGCTAATTTATAATCGACCTCTGCTCAAAATCTCCTTACTAGCAACAGCATTTTCGGGTTTATCCCAGCATCTCGGGTTTATCCCATTGGATCGCGTATGCGCGTCATTTGACGCTAGTTAATATTCACAAAATTTTCCACCAATCAAAACGAAGAATTGCCCATCATAGCCAACTTTGGTTTGTTTACGTATCATGCAGGGATGGCAGGGATGCATCCAGCACTCGCGATTGCGGCAACTCCCCTTAATTATTGTCAATGCCGCAAATTATTGATTGTCTTGCGCCCGACATCGCGCAAAAAATCACAGATGGGGCACATTAGGCCAATCTGGGCATGTGCCTAAATACGCAGGAGCTTGCGTCTATTTTTAGATGACACTGTAACCGCTAGATATATATAGCTCTGGTAGCTCCGCCCACTCGCGTGCTGCCACAGAATTCGGACAAACACACAGTGACTACAACTTTGTGTATTGCGGAGTGTAATTTGTAGATAAATAGAGAACAGTACAGGTGTTACGCTGGAATATTTCGCAACATAATGGTGACAACAACACATTGCTGCTATGGCATTGCTGCTATTGGATGGATTTGTGAACGGGTTTCCAAAACCTGCACAAAATCGAGAAAAATGTCAACGCTGGGTACAGAACTGTGGTCGAAAATAGTTTACCATTGAAAATGTTACCAGAGACACCTACATATGTTCGATGCACTTTACCCTGATTCGATCGGCTAATAACATCATGCTCTGCATGACTTTTCATTTTATGTATTTCTCTGCAGGTTTCAGGTACGCGCATATGGGCAAGATGTGACTATATAATTTCTCCAGCCATCACTGTGTACGCTACTTCCCAATTTGTAGCCGTTTTCTCAAACTCTCGAGCTTAGTGAGGCATTTTATATGTAAATGTAGAAACACATGATTTCAAACGTCAAAATCAGACTTGTCGCCATCATAACAGTATATTTCTAGTTGTACTAGGCACAAATATAACCTTTTTTGGCGATTTTTGGATCAAAAACGAGGCAACGCTCGAGGTGGCCGTGGGGGCGTTGGAATTGTCGGTAACACCAGAGGTCTGGTGGAAAACGAAAAGGCCTATTCTCATGGTTTTCTGCCTTCAAATCAGGCCGAAACATATTAGCATGGAACATATGGGAATGAACAACGTTGTGCCTAGCAGCTATGTCATAGGTCATACCGTATTGTTAGTATAATATAACACGACCTATCAGAGGTACTCGTCAAGACGACTGTAACAGCGACATCCATAGGCCTACATTATGATTTGCTATGGAGTCTGAATGTGCTATTTTAGTTCGTAGATGATGTTCAGGTCTACACCGTATGAAGATAGTAGTTGCATAGTTCATTTGATAGTAGTTGCATAGTTCATTTCGTTGTGAATCACTTCACATTTACCCAAGAGAAACGACATATGCTTCTCATCTCCCTAGGTTGAGCAGGTCCTCTTGCAGTTTATCGCAATCAGCTGAGCTTTTGTATGGCATGAGATAATGTATGTGTATATAATTATGTATCCTCCCTGGTATGGCTAGATCAAGCAATGTGTCGTCTGCTAACAGACGGACTGTACTATGAGTGGCATACTCTGATAGGTCGTTATATTATACTAGCATTACGGTATGACCTATGACATAGCCGCGGGGCACAACGTTCATTCCCATACGTTCCATGTTAATATGTTTCGGCCTGATTTGAAGGGAGAAAACCATGCAAATAGGCCTTTTCGTTTTCCACCAGAATTCTGGTGTTACCGACAATTACACAGCCCCCACGGCCACCTCGAGCGTTACCTCGTTTTTGATCCAAAAATCGCCAATAAAGGCTTACCAACATGGCATTCGGGAAAACTATTGTGCACATATTATAAGTTATTGTGATTCTACACAGGCTATATGGTGTAATATTGCCCGTCTGGAGGTATGTTCATCCGAGGCGATAGCCGAGGGTGAACATACATTCAGACGGGCAATATTACACCATATAGCCTGTGTAGAATCACAATAACGTATTTGTCATACCGCAGATCCTGTATTTGGCCGTATAAACATATCTCTTCTTTTTATCTTTGCGTTTTTTTTCTACCGTCAGTCTTAATATAAAGGCGTAAATGAACATTTTGTTTTTTTATTAAACGAAAACAAACTAAATATGGAGTAAGAAATCCATCGAAAACGACTTTATGACAGTTTTTTTATATCGTGTAATTTAATTTATATTCCACTGCTCTATCGATCTGCTCTCCATTTGACTCCTCTAGAATAATGCGACTGGTTCCCAAACATTCGCTGTCATTGCTACGCCGCGGTTTCGTGCGTGGAACCCACTTTTTGTGACCTCAATATAACCGTGTCACGAAGGCAAGGGGTTGACATTTGAAAAGCAATTTTCGTTATTTTGGCTAATTTTTCGCTCACATTTTGATGAGCGAAGAATATTTATGGAAAAATAAACAATAAAAGACTGGTTTTGAGTGTACAATTTGTTACTTGTATTGATCAATTCGGGGTTTTATTGTGTTTAGTGAGGAATACAATTGGCAATCGCTAGACGCTTTCAAAATGTGTCTTCATTGGACGCGAGGCGCCGGAGGGGAATCGCAATTTCTCTATGTTCGACGGCCTTGGCAGGTCATATACTATATATGACCAGGCAAGCTAGCCAATCAAAAGCCGAGAAACTTATCTGCGGTATGACAAATTGTTTTGTAGTTATATTTGTGCCTAGTACAACTAGAAATATACTGTTAAGATGCGCAACAAGTCTGATTTTGACGTTTGAAATCATGTGTTTCTATATTTACATATAAAATGCCTGACTAAGCTCGAGTGTTTGAGAAAACGGCTCCAAATTGGGAACTAGCGTACACAGTGGTGGCTGGAGAAATTGTATGGACACATCTTGCCCTTATGCGCGTACCTGAAACCTGCAGAGAAATACATAACATAATGAAATGTCCTTACCCTGTCCCCAAATTCCACAACGCGTCGGCGTTATTCCACCACACTCAGGCGTTTTTCCACTGTCCGCCGATGTTACCTCCACCGCCACCTTCGGTAACGTTTGGACACGGTGATTCTGTCCTGGCGTTTTTTGACGACCGAGCGGTTTAATACTTCGCTTTTCTGTTACAAAACTTGCACAGACCAATCATAAACATGTAAATATACCTACTTTGACCTGGATTATCGCAATTTACTCGCAAAACGTGAGGACAGAATGGACTATTAATGTGACCATAATTTTCCAATGAATACCGGGTCTCAGCTTGAAGGATACAGAACATATAAAAGACGGATCCGTACAGCTGAGATTACCTAAGCTATAAATGAGTTTATGACTCGAACGGTCACTCTTGCAATCTACTCCCATATCGTCCGTAACCAGAGTTACGATTCCACTTGTAGGCTCCCTTTGCAGAAAAGCGAATCAGATCTGATTCGCACATTAGCAGTTATAATTGTTAAATATTTTCTATATTGTTTGGACGGAATGTATGGAAGCGTCCTGGTGCCGATGCTGAAATATTTTGTCTCCTAATTAGGATATACTACATTAAGTCCTAATTAGGAGATACTAACTCCTAATTAGGAGATACTATCTCCTAATTATGAGATAACTAAATCTAATGAGGACTTAGTAAGTCCTAATTGGGATATATTAACTCCTAATTAGGACATATTAAATCCTAATTAGGAGATACTAACTCCTAATTAGGATATACTAACTGATAATTATGAGATATTAACTCCTAATTAGAACATACTAAGTCTTAATTGGGAGTTACTAAGTCATAATTAGGAGATACTAACTACTCCTAATTCGGAAATGCCTGTACTAACTCCTAAGTATAATATCTCGTATTAGTATCTTCTAATTAGGATATATATATAACAATTGGGTGTTCTGGACCACACACCAATACCCACTTTTAGTAAAAATAAACCGCTATTTTTTTAATAAAAACACAAAAACGTACTAACTCACTTACCCTCTAGCGCACGCTCTGGACCAGACCACCCAATTCCCCAGATTAGTGCTTATTTTCACAAAAATATATCAAACTAGAGAGAAGAATAAATTCACATTTGTATTCTTCTTAATCTTGTACTTTCATCCAAGAAAGGTTTTATAACTTTTATATATTTATGTTTTAAATTAACTAATGGTCCACCACAGGAACTACAGATTTGATAAAAATATGCAGCTGTAATCAATGAACTTAAAGATAAAAAAGCACTAACTTCTTAGAACTCGTAGATAAACCGAAATGTGGATATTTCAAAGAATACGAAATATATGTTAAAAAATATAAAGACCCTCAAAAACTATTGTTTGATAAGAAAGATATTATAAAAAATCAACTTATAGATGAGTTAAATGAGTTAAAAGGATTAAAATTCCAACTTGGTCTTACTGTAGATTTATACACAGATGATGGTGAGGAAACAAAACGGACAACAGGAGGATTCCTTAGCGAACAATATGCTTTCTTGAATTCAGAAAAAAAAAGTGAACTTTACGAACAATCGTCTTCACATATTCAAAAAAGTATTGAAAACTTCACAAACACGTCTCGTCTACAGGTATGATGATTGTCCACTGTAATACACTTTATTTAAATATAGGAACATACAAACCATTAAAAGGTTCTTCTTATATCCATCTATCTAAATAATGGCAGATACAACAATCAATAAATAATGTAAACAATAATGATGACATGTGATGCCTTATACACGCTATGAACTCAGCTCTTAATCCTGCTTCACAGCACTAAGATAGACTATCATCTTACTCAAATCCTGATTTTATAAATGCTAAAGGAATTCATTTTCCAGTCACAATTTCTCAAATTCTAAAAGTAGAAAAACAAATCAATTTAGCAATTAATGTTTACGTGTATACTATATCACTCAAGAAAAGAAATGTCGATATTTTTCCGTATTTCATTTCAGAACAAGCTAAAGAAATAAAACTAATTAATTTACTCCTAATATGTGAAGAACATAATGAAGATTCAGATAATGAAGAAATCAAAACCAAATATCATTATTGTTGGATAAAGAATTTAAATCGATTAGGTTACTTTTCAATCAAAATAAACATCATGGAAAAACATATTTCTGCGAGCGTTGCCTTCATAGATTTACTAAAGAAGATATATTGATCAGCCATAAAGAAGACTGAAGGTATTAACGGCAAAGGAGTAAAAACAGAAATTCCTGTAGAAGGTAAGAACCACCTTAAATTTGAAAACTATCAAAAACAGATGCCTGTACCATTTGTAATATCCGTGCGATCAAAATCTGAGTCCACACAGCTTGTCATTATAATATTAACTGCATCAGAATATTTTGCAAATTAATATCGATAGCCTTTTGAATTTGACAATAAGTGTATGTATTGTGAGATCCAATAGTGTGAATCCTACCACATCGGACATAACCACGGTCTGATCGGCTACACACTGTAGGTCGCTGACTTTGTTATACATGTTTGTTATTTATAGATACAAAATAAACGGGTTGTCCACTGACAATTCCAAAACAAACAACAACAACAAAAAAACATTTATAATATACATGTGTGCCGATTTTGAAATTATTATTAAACCAATTAATACTTGCAATGCAGATCCAGAAAAATCATCAAACACTTTTACACAATTACATGAATCATGTGGATTTGGATATCAAATTGTTAGATATGATGGTAAAACATGTAAGCCTGCAATTTATAGAGGTGAAGCTACTGTTGAAATATTCTTGACTTGAACAAAAAAAACAACGAAAACAAAGAAAAATCAATAATTGTTTCGCCCATCCGAAATTTATAATCATGACAAAAACAACATACAATTGATTACGAAAAAGCAACCCATTGTTGGATTTGTGAAGAAAAAAATAGGAAATATCAAAGATAAGGTAATGGATCATTGCCTTTTTACAGGAAACTATCGAGGTACGGCACATACAAACTGTAATCAAAAATTAAAAATATGACCTGAAATTACTCCAATCCCAGTAGTATTCCATAATCACAAAATATATGCTGCTCATCTTATTATGCAACAGGTAGCTAAATTAACAGGTACACTTTCTTGTCTTGCAAATAATATTGAAAAAAAATATAACAAATTAGTTTAGGACAACTTAGATTTTTGGATTGTTTTCAGTTTATGCCATCATCGTTAGAAAAAATAGTAGAAGTCGGTAATCATTACGCAAACACGTCTTATTTGGAATTAATAAATCACTGAACTACTTTCGGCAAGGGAGATAACCACTACCACGTATGGGAACTATTTTCATTAGTTTATATAATTTTAATCTATCTCCTGTGATATATAATGATAGAGGTGTAGAGGTGTACCGCTTTGAGCTGGCGCATTATTATTGTAAATATTATTGTAAACACGCGCTATTTTTAAATAGTTTACGTCATATGTTGTAGACATGGTATTTGTACGGAAGCCCATTAGTGCCACATAGAGTAACTTTTTTTTCGTTTTTCGTTTTATTTTTTTTTCGTTTTTCGTAGAGTAACTTTTTTTTATCTCGTAATTACGAGATAACATATTCGTTTTTCGAGAGTAACTTTTTTTTTATCTCGTAATTACGAGATAACAAAACATATTCGTTTTTCGAGAGTAATATCTCGTAATTACGAGATAACATATTCGTCGAAGAGTAACTTTTTTTTATCTCGTAATTACGAGATAACATATTCGTTTTTCGAGAGTAACTTTTTTTTATCTCGTAATTACGAGATAACATATTCGTTTTTCGAGAGTAACTTTTTTTTTATCTCGTAATTACGAGATAACAAAACATATTCGTTTTTCGAGAGTAACTTTTTTTTTATCTCGTAATTACGAGATAACATATTCGTTTTTCGAAGAGTAACTTTTTTTTATCTCGTAATTACGAGATAACATATTCGTTTTTCGAGAGTAACTTTTTTTTTATTAATTACGAGATAACATATTCGTTTTTCGAGAGTAACTTTTTTTTTATCTCGTAATTACGAGATAACATATTCGTTTTTCGTAGAGTAACTTTTTTTTTATCTCGTAATTACGAGATAACATATTCGTTTTTCGAGAGTAACTTTTTTTTTACGAATGGAGACGGTAGTTCTGCAAGGGGGATAACTGTGTCTGGTCGTTTCGCTCTAATCCGGTTCGCACTGAGTCGTTGCGCACTGGGTCGTTTCGCTCTCAGTATTGTCCTGGGCATGCATATACACAGTTTCAAATCAATCCGAGTAATATGGATATTAATTTCTAATCAACGAACAATGCACTAATGTTCTAGCATGTTTAACTAACATTTGATAATTTGTCATTTCCATAAATCCAATATGGCCGCCAAAAATCACTAATATTGTAATAATCGTTAAAATTAAACACTAGTTTTCAATTAAACCGCAAGTACATACCTAATTGACCGACTATAATAGCTTAGCCCTACATGTATCTTAATGTGGTATATTGACATTTTGTGGAATGTGTGCAAATACCACTTCATTAACATGATGTGAATCCTGCATTAAACATATCTGGCTATATTGGAGCAGCAGATTGCCATCTACAACACCTAGGTGTCAGGCAATAAAACCAGCAATAAATATCTCATCACCAAACTGCCCACTGACCATTCACTGACCATTGTGCTGTAATTACCTGTAGCCGTTTTTTTTTTTTTTGGAACTACTTTCTGGCCTACACATGTCCAGGTCACATGGGAATAGAGCATGTTATGTGTGCACATGTGTGTATTACATCTGTTTCTCTACATGAATTCCTACTAATCCTAGATCAGTTACAAGTCTGACCATTCAAAATAGTGAGATTTGCAAACATACTGTTATGATTAACTTTTATGGTACAACTCTAAACCGGACAGAAAATGTGATATCCATCCTGACTTTCAGTGGTTCAATTTTCAGTGGAAACTCTCTAAACCAGACACATTGTGGATGTTATATGAGCCAGGATCTGAGATAACCACCCTTATCACATCACCGTATTTCGCCGATACTGATTTCGTAAAATCGCCATAGTTTTCGTAAATGTTGCTGCAACTGGAGAAAGGGGTCTTATGGGCTTATTGATTAATCTACATCTTTATCTGCTGCAAGGCTCTTGTTGCTTGATATTGATCTATGTTGTCATCTAGAGGTATGCTTGCTATATCATTGGCTGAATGGTGAACATCGTAGGCCCCGATCAGACTGCGCGGATGCGCAGGCTGATCTGGGGCTACGCTGGTTGCATAACCCATAAGACCCCTATCTGCAGTCACAGCCACAAATGACATCGAAATTTGACACAGATTTCAGATCTCATGCAGAATTAAATTCCGCATGAGCTCTGAAATTTGTGTCAATTTTCTATGTTATTTACGGAAAAGTACTTGATTTAGATAAACCAAATTGTATGCTGACACATATTCACATGTATTTGTCTAATATAATGTATTAATACGTGTGCCTTCTTCAAGACCATGATAGCCAGATAGCTATAGGCCAATTTAATAATCGAAATATTCAAAAAGCTTATTTCTGAACGGATTTTCATTTTTAAAAAAAACGGGCATAGCTATATTTTTCTGAAAAACATAATTATGTTGGTTGTTTTTTCATCCCTGGGGGAAATGTACATTTAAAAAAAGCACACTAATGTCCACTACTCTTAATTGCTGGCTATAAAATCAGATAACCCTTTGAATGTCTGTAGGGACTACATGTAACATCTGGGTATAATGGAAAAAGCTCACCACAGGGGTCGATGGTAAAAGGTTGCATTTCAACCTCATCTACGTTCTTCTAGATGAGGTTAGACTTTTAATGCAATGTTTACAGCATGAACTGGGTCGGTACAAATACATGTTGCAAAACACATGAATGTATTTGTAATTATCAATAGCTAAGAGATTTTAAGGCAGACTCAATGAGTGTTTATTACTAAATATGATATGCTACCTGTACATCTGAGGGGAGGGGAGTCATAACAATCCTCATCTAAATAATTATATAAGAATATAAGACACTCCAGCCATTGAGGGCTAACACATTTGCGCACAACACATGTAAATATCAACAGAGTTGTTTGCATTGTGAACAGCATAGGTCCAGGAAAGAGAATATATTATATATATATATATATCAGAAAGTAAAACATTACTGATCATGAATTGCGCATAAATTAACAGAAGAGAAAGGAAATATCTTGAGAGACTTTACTGTGATAAATATATAATTGTCAGTCGGAATGACAAGTGCATGGGGCAGGTTAATAGGTGGACATACATCAGGGCGTGGAATAGAACACAGAAAGGCGTGTGACCGCTCAGACAGTACATACATACACACATCATGAAGGAGCATCATTGTGGATGATGCAAAATAGGGTGAAAATACAAGTGCATACACTATATTAGTACTTTATGAATCTTAATAGCATTATCCTTTTTGCGGACACAATAATTATGTTCATAATCATATGACACAGATGAAGGATATGATAAATGTCTGAAATCAGAACGGACATGTAACTGGAAAGCCAACTTTTATATACTACTCAAAATTTGATTTATATTGAATGCTAGTTTTGTATTGTATGGTTTATAGAAGCTATTTAATTTTACGGCCAATTGCATATGTGAAAAACACTGAATTTTGAGGCCCGCATATAGACATTTATTTTGGTACTACATGTATACAATTGAAGCCTTGTTTGATAAATGACTAATCATTTAGCGTGAAAGAAGTGATCGTTATAAAATTTTGAGTATTATATATTTAATGAAATGTTACTTTACTCTGTAATATGGGGTACAGAAAATATATTTGTGTAAATTCGCAAGACATGGCATCGCTTGAAAACTACCTCCTGATATGTTCCATCACTTCACAGTGGATCTTCCTGGTGTGTGTTGACCGGTCGGTGCTGGATGGGTCATTCAAATTCCCTATACCTAGTATCTGAACAAGTGCATATATGCGAAGCATGGCGGCTTGCCAATGCTTAGCATCAGGGTGATGGTTGCTGTTATCCCAATTTATATTTTATTGGTTCACCCACTCCGGTCAGTGGTGATTATTTCAATAATACATCAAGCTAATGTCAAATATAGTGTAACTGATCATAAACAAAGTCCATTAGAAAATATGCCAATGACATGTAAACTTTTAGAGTATGTAGATAACAGACGTCCATTAATAAGTGACTAAATCATTACAACTGATAAAATCCAACACCGTATGTACAGAGTACATGTATGTGAATGAAGGTAGATTGCTTTCTATAGTATCCTACCATGCATTGGTTATTACTCAGTACACGTGTGCAGTGGGCGTACATGCTATCGCCACTGGATCGATATACAACAAATGTGAAAGACAGTGGACAAACACACACTACTAGCATGAATATCACACAATCTGTAAGAACGGTCTTATGAAATACATTCCAATTATTGATGCTATATTAGCATATTAAAATCATCAATTAAGAAGAAATTGTTTGTAAAACGTAGGTGATGCCGGAAATGCTAATATCAAATGAATATAAATTTTGATATTAAAATTATAATCATATTCTGATGTGCCACAGTTGCTGTAGAACATGTATGTGTTACAATGGCTGACAGGCAACTTCAATAAGAATATGTACTATAGAAAATGACCAAACAAATTAAGCTGGCAAAGATGATGAAGGTCACACATAGGAGATGTTGAATGTTGATGCATATCACTTGCTGATTATTTTGTATATGTTTGGTGCATACATAGACAGAGAATGCCATTTAAGCTGGAAAGGTAGGTCACTGTCAAATGAACATGAGCTATTTTTGTTTCTGATATACACCAATAGTTTATAATGCTGTCCATGTTTGGCAGTTTTAGGTGTTACAGTGGCTGATAAAACATACATAACAACAGTGTGAACATTAAATATCATGTAAGGCCAGATGTATTGCTCCAATGAAACAGATGGTCATGTGTAAAACATGCCCCTCCCAACTTGACTTACCATCATTGGCGCATAAAATGTATCATAAGACTCAACACAAAATGCTTCATCCATAAAATAGTAAAACATTCACTAATATACAACATCAAAAGCAGTTGTGGATATAAAGGGTGTTGTTGTGGGTGTTGCACCCCACTTCTCAGTCGCATGGTTTTCATAGACCTAAAGTGATTTAACGGTGCATATGGTGTCCACACTGGGTAACATAGAGTACGTTATAAAAAAGGAAATCCAGATAAAAAACACGCCAGTGAATTTAAGGACATATAATATATTAAAATGTTCCGGGGGAGGCGAGTCATGTTCGACGATATGAAAACACACTATTCCTAAACTGCTTGATTCACCATTTTAATGTGAAATGTCCCTTTCCATGAAACGAACATGAGTATGACTGGGAAATAGCGGCGTCCATTAATATATCACGCCGGGTTATTAACTGTTGAGAATTATCACACCGGAACTGGAAAGTGAATACATGTATTTATATAATTTAAAAGTACCGATAAATATGTCTGATAGTGGTATATGAATGTTTATTTTGTTGAAAATGTCATCGTTTTGATATGTAGCACACAACAATTATTGCATGCACTTATATTACAACATTGGATGTCAGTAATGCAATTTTAGCAACATTCAGCGTAATTCCAATAACCAACATAAGACTCATTTTGTATTATTTTGATAGTACTCACCCCAATATGCCAAACTAAAATAACATTAAAATAAATTACAACCAAGTTCCCAATTCTGACAGAATTAGGTTGAAAATATAATGAATATTTGCATTACAAAGCGCTATTTGTTAACGTAGTTAATGCAGAATATATCATATTTCCTTAATTGGCGGCCATCTTGGATTTTTATGTAACGCAACACTAGTTCAGATAGAACAAATGTCTTTTAAAAGCAACTTGTCAATGTAAAGAACAAATTCCAAGCATGCTAATTGCCAAATATGTTGAAATTGGAACAATATTTCAATATAATTTGAATTTTGGCGGCCATTTTGAAAATATGCAAAATTTACAACTTTCGCAGGGGTATATTTTGGCATATTTTGGATATGTTAACCTTGGGTGCTTACTAGACTACTTAGCGAAGGAAAAATAAAATGTTGCAATTTGTGGTGGGTCTACGTGTATATTGACAGGACTAAACGCCGTGTATCCAATCGCTATGGTGGTTTGATAGTAAAAAATGACTAAGTCCTTGGTTGGCATTGACCGTAGGGATGTAGGTCATATGTTGAACAGTGCACAATACCTAGACACACATTGTGACCAAATATTATTTAAATCTGACAAGAACCGACAAAGTTATTAGAGAAACATCGGAGCTAAACGCATTTGCTAAACGCAGAAAAAAAACAACAAATTTTTAAGCGACCTTGACCTTGTTGACCTTGACCATAGGGAGGTGGGTCATATGTGGTACAGTGCGCAATACCTAGACACACATTGTGACAAAATATTATTGAAATCCGACAAGAACTGACAAAGTTATTAGAGAAACATCGGAGCTAAACGCATTTGCTAAACGCAGGTGTGACAGAAGGACAGACGGACGGACAGAAGACTTTTGTATCCCTATATCCAATTTTCGTACGCGATGGCATAAAAACTGATACTACAGCCAATTCTGACATTCTGTGTGCTCCAAGAAAATATAGAAACTGTCGACGGAAAACTGTGACATAAATTTTGATGTCGTTACGAAGCTGTCACGACATCGTCTAGAAGCTGTTACATCCAGTAAATGAAAATCCACTGTTTTCCTCTATACGAGGGTCAGTCAACATTAAGTGACTTTTATATAACATTGTTCGAGTAATAAGGCTGCTCTCACTTAATGTTGACTGACCCTCGTATATATTGCTTTTGGTATACTTTTAAGTCCGTATTTCGATTGTAATCACCAAGTGAAGCATATAAAATAGAAAAATAACGGCCAAAAGGTGTTTTATTGAGCATTTGCTTTAATTGCTGTAATTCATCGATTTGTGCGCTGATCTGCATATTTAAAACATGATTTATGACATGATATGCATAAATAATGGGACATGATAAAGGAAAAACACAAAAATCTGGCATATGCCTCGTCCTGAAACTGTCACAATCAGTCCAGAAGCTGTCGCATTCCGTCTAGAAGCTGTCGCGCTTTGCTCCCGAAGCTGTGACGAGCTGTCGTCCAGAACTACTTGCCGCTGTAACAGAGTTCCCTAACCGTGGAGTAAGGATGGCAGAATTATAATCAATTGTGCAAAAGTTAAGTTTTGATCACGGACGGACGGACGGACATACGGACGGACGGAATGCCGGCCGGAATGATACGCTGATTCCAGTATACCCCCCTCCCCCACAAAAAAGTTATGCATGCCCAGGACAATAATGAGAGCGAAACGACCCAGTGCGAAACGACTCAGTGCGAACCGGATTAGAGCGAAACGACCAGACACAGTTATCCCCCTTGCAGAACTACCGTCTCCATTTGTAAAAAAAAAGTTACTCTCGAAAAACGAATATGTTAACTCGTAATTAAGAGATAAAAAAAAGTTACTCTCGAAAAACAAATATGTTATCTCGTAATTACGAGATAAAAAAAAAGTTACTCTCGAAAAACGAATATGTTATCTCGTAATTACGAGATAAAAAAAAGTTACTCTACGAAAAACGAATATGTTATCTCGTAATTACGAGATAAAAAAAAAGTTACTCTACGAAAAACAAATAGATTATCTCGTAATTACGAGATAAAAAAAAGTTACTCTACGAAAAACGAAAAAAAAATAAAACGAAAAACGAAAAAAAAGTTACTCTATGTGGCACTAATGGGCTTCCGTATATTTGTATACCAGCGCAAACGCATTAACATTCGATATAATTGCTAATTATAGTAACATCGTGTAGTGCTCTAGTGGGTAGATCTGCTGTTTGGTGATCGGACGGTCGTGAGTTCGTTTCCTGCCAAAGACATACATTTTTCTCTCGCTTTCACTATTTTGGCGCCAGAGGTAACGCACACATCCCGAAACAGTCGTGCATTTACTTTTACACAACATTATAAAACAATTCACCTTGAACCTAATCATTGTGAAATGCATTCTGCACATTCGTGTGTTATTGTGAAAGTCCACCTCGACTCACTACAAATGCAAATATGTTACGGAAAACACCGTGTCGAAAAATAAACCTCTCACTTCAGATAATAAACAAATAAATAAACGTGGATGCATGTGGTTCATAATTACCATGTCAATTGTTGTTACATGTAATAAAGATGCATTAAAAAGAAAAAGAAAACACAAAAACAATATTTAGAAAAAAAACACCAATGTTTATATAAACAAAGCATGTAAACAACGCCATGTCAGGCTGGTATACTTATACCGCTTTGAGCTGGCGCGTTATTATTGTAAATATTATTGTAAACACGTGCTATTTTTAAATAGTTTACGTCATATGTTGTAGACATGGTATTTGTATACCAACGCAAACGCATTAATATTCGATAGAATTTATAATAATACTAACATCGTTTAGTGCTCTAGTGGGTAGATCTGCTGTTTGGTGATCGGACGGTCGTGAGTTCGAATCCTGCCAAAGGCATACATTTTTCTCTCGCTTTTACTATTTTGGCGCCAGAGGTAACGCACACATCCCGAAACAGTCGTGTATTTACTTTTACACAACATTATAAAACACTTCACTTTGAACCTAATCATTGTGAAATGCATTCTGCACACTCGTGTGTGAAAGTCCACCTCGACTCACTACAAATGCAAATATGTTACGGAGAACACCATGTCGAAAAATAAACCTCTCACTTCAGATAATAAACAAATAAATAAATAAACGTGGATGCATGTGGTTCATAATTACCATGTCAATTGTTGTTACATGTAATAAAGATGCATTAAAAAGAAATCACAAAAACAATATTTAAAAAAAAATAAAATATAATGGCCAAAGTGAGGATCGAACGCATGCAGTGCAACATTACAATCAAGTGCCACCTTTGGCCGCCAGTTTACCCACTGCTCCAGTATGAGAAACTGTTTTCTCAATCGTAATATATCGATCATGACTATATCGACGCGCCATAATAAACAGGGAAATTCCATGTTTATTTATACACCAATGTTTATATAAACAAAGCATGTAAACAATGCCATGTCAGGCTGGTATACTTATACATTACTGTGTTATGTTATGGGTATTCATACATGTTTGTTTCAATAGCGTATCGCTGTAACGGTATCGTTGTAGACGGAGTTGCAACTAATTTAATAATTATTACATTAAAATGTTTGCGTAATACTGATAGTACTTCGGTACAAATGTAATCATCGTAAATGGTACAATAGTCGTGAAGTTAAGGTCGCCGATTTTTATGATTGTATTACCGAAAGGGTCGGTGGTTCAAACCTCGACTCGGTATATTTGTTTTCCCATTAATTTTGTGATTTTAATTATTTTTTACTGTCTCAAAATATATTTATTTGGCTGTCACAATTAATATTGCATTACATTTTGGCTCTTTTAGAATAAGCTAACTTTTCGTACAGCAAACATTTTTTTTTATGAATTTGAAATAATTAATGTCCTCCATCTGATAATAACACTGTTCAAACTGCGCCTGTGGCTATCACGACCAGAATTCACTGGCCGCAAACACAGTAGCATTCGGCGTCTATTTATTAAATTAGTATTTTTTATTTTATTTGAATTCCGCGTGAGCGCTGAACTTTGTGTCAACACATTTACGGAAAATATTGGTGATTTTGTAAACTAATATTGACGAAATCCGGTGATATATTTTTTGTCAATTTTCAACACAATTTACGGAAAATGTTACTGATATTTTAAAACAATATCGGCAAAACTAAATACGGTGATAGAATTTTTGTCAACTTTTCAACACAATTTTACGGAAAATATTACTGATTTTCTAAAAACAATATCGGCAAAGGTGTAATGAACAACTTAAAATACGTCTGACGCTTTTAACATTCCGGCCTCCGAAAATCGATTTTTTTTAAAATAACCAGCCGTCTAATACATCTGCGTATAATCGAGAGTGTATTGTCTCCGACAGCAAGGTGTGGGCACACATCAAAACCACGTATTTAGCAGCATTACCTATGTAGTTAGTCTGAACATTCTGCAGAGAAATTTGAATCGGACGGAATCGAACGTTGTTTAAACTAGGTCCGGTTCATATGCACAAGTCAAAATATGAATTGAAAATGGCGCTTTGTGTGACAGAAATTCGTACGCGGATGAATAAAAAAAAATGTTTTGTTATAAATATCTCATATAGCGAAACAGCGATAGCAGCTATTGTTTTAATAACCTGCATTCATCTTGTAATTAATGTTTAATAGCGATATACTTATGAATAATATACTATAAAAGTGTTTATACTCCAGCACTATGTTTTAAGGCTGTGTGATTTGACTCAAAATAAGCTGGATCAGTTAATACTTATATTCATACGCTTCATGAAAACATCAACACATTCAAAATATAGAAATATTACTTAAAGATATACCGATATGATACATTTTAATAATAACAATATTGAAAATACACATTACAATCGCTTACAACATACTTTATTGATCGAAAATAGTCACTGCATCGTGTCCTATTTGACCGCATTACCTATTGCGCGGGTACCTCACTAGACCCCTTGTTTATGTAGGTAACTGAGGGTGTAGTGGGGTACGCTCGCTAATACAATGTATGCGTAATTAATGATTTTAAAATTACTAAAGCAGAATTTGGATCTAAAGCAGATTTACTTATTAGGAAAGGAGTCTATTCATATGAATGAATAGATAGTTTTGATAAATTGAATGAAATTGACTTACCACCCATTGAAATGTTTTACAGTAGTTTAACCAATGAAAACATAAGTGAAGAAAACTATGAATAAGCACGAAATGTATGGAACTAATTTAATTGTAAAACACTCGGTGATTATCATGATTTATATCGTGAAAGCAAATATAACATTATTAGCAGATGTATTTCAAACATTTAGAAAAACATGCATGAACAATTAGATCCATTACACTACTTTACATCTCCAGGATTAAGCAGGGATGCACTATTAAAATATACAAAAAATAGATTTAGAATCATTTACAGATATTGATATGCATTTGTTTATTGAAAAAGGTATGCGTGGAGGACTAAGTATGGTTTCTAAAAGACATGCAAAAGCAAATAATAAATATATCACTGGTTATGCTTCAAATAAAGATCCAAAATCATATAATGTATTACGATACTAATAATCGTTATGGCCATGCAATGAGTCAGCCACTTCCATATGGAGGATTCAGATGGCTTGACATATATATATCTTATATATAGAGTAGATTTAGAAAGTCCGAAATAATTGCACAAATTACATACTGATTATCCTTTGGCACCAGAGCGATTTAAATAATCTGATTATCAAAATTAATTATGTAGAAAATGAGAAAATGATAAATGTAGAGAAACCAGTTCCAAATCGTATGAATAAAGAAAAGTATGTAGTTCATTACAACAATCTTAGGCTCTATATGTCTCTTGGTATGAAACTAAAATAAATACATGGAATATTAGAATTCGATGAGAAACCATGGATGGAGCCATATATCAGATTGAATACAGAATTTAGAAAGAAAGCTAAAACAACATTTGAAAAAGATTTCTATAAACTTATGAATAATTATGTATATGGCAAGACTATGGAAAATATGTAGATATAAAACCTGTTAGAACTGACTGTACTGAACAGGAACAAAATAGAAAATTAATAGCCAAACCAAATTATAATAATCGTGTTAAATATTTTGATGAATTATCTTTATTACAAATGAAGTAGACAAAGGTAAAATAAATAAGCCAATCTATGTTGGTATGTGTGTTTAGATTTATCAAAACACTTAATGTATGATTGGTATTATAATACATTGGAAAAGAAGTAAGGTGATAATTGCACTATGCTTTATACCGATACTGATAGTTTATTAGTTGATATAAAAACTGAAGATATATATAAAGATATGTTTGAAATGGAAGATGAATATTATTACCAGCGATTATCCTAAAGATAATCCGCTATATAATGAAAAAAAGAAAAAAAAAGAATTGGAAAATTTACAGATGAATGTAATGAGGTTCCTATATTTGAATATGCTGGTCTGCGACCATAAATGTATGATATTATGAAATCAGAGGAAGAGCAAATTAAGAAAGCTAAGGTGTAACGAAATGTGCATTTCATCATGTGCTTTTCATCGTCATATCCTAGTCCGCTGTCAAGCACCAATACCGCACATATATGCTGGTCCATAAGCTTAGAATTGGATAAGGTCTTAATCCCCAGTGTACGCTGGCAGAAGCAAACAGCCAGTGGGTAGGTAAGCAGAGAGGTCACGTGACTTACCTGTGAGATTCTCAGCCAGGTATACTGTGGGAAAGTATTATAGAGGGATATTCTGGTTTTAGACGGCAACTGGTTTAGACGTATTTTGCTGTCGGGTTGTCACTGTGTGAACATGTATTGTATACATTAACAATTACAGTATTTGCGGATTGTTCGACTGAGTTCATGACTATAAGCCATGGTGTATCAAAGGGCGTAAACATATACTGAAAGGATAAAGAAACGCAGGGTAAACATTTCAGGTGATTTAAAGTGATGTGTTTGCTGTTATATGCAATATTTTACATGAGTATTAAACAACATCTTTAGTCAACACATTACCAAAATTGCATTAGGTTTTGACCGATAATTCATTAGTAATTGAATCACAATTGAATGTACCCCCCAATATCGCACAGTGACATCCACTGTTTTGTCAGTATCTCGTATGCCCCCTCGCGCATCTGTCACAGCCCTGATTCTCTTGTGCATGGAATTCATCAGTGCATTTATCCTTCTTATTGGGATATTGTTCCACTCTTCCAACAATGCAGTCCTTAGTTGGTCGAGATTAGAAGGGGTATTCCGACACCACCTTATCCTCCTGTCAAGTTCGTCCCACAGATGTTCGATTGGGGACAAATCGGGACTATACGCTGGCCAGTCGAGTGGGTTAATGTTATGGTCAGCGAGAAAGTCTTGACAAACTCTGGCTACATGGGGCCGGGCATTATCATGCTGGAAAAAATTAGTTGACGCTGTTGTACAAATGGAACAACAACCGGGCGGAGGATTTATCCCTATATCTTACGGCGGTTAAATTCCCGGCTACCACAGTCAACGGTGATTTTACCCCGTGAGATATCCCTCCCCAGACCATAACCGAGCCACCCCAAACCTATGCCTCTCAAGAACGCAAGCGTCGGCGAAGCGTTCCACACGACGTCGGTATACACGACGTCGACCGTCCGGACGAAAAAGAGTGAACCGGGACTCATCTGTGAAAAAGACTTGTCTCCATTGCCTCATTGGAAATCGTCTGGGAGCATGTGCCGCCAACCAAGCCATACGACGCGCGCGACGTGCACGAGTGAGAGGCAGACCAACGTAGGGACGACGTGCTCGCAGACCAACCTCGCGCAATCGATTTCTTACAGTTTTGGGGTGAATGTGGCGATTATGATTGCCGACCGTGTTAATAGCGGTTTCAGTGGCAGTACCGTAGCGATTACGTAGGTGGGCGAGACGAATAGCCCTGTCTTGACGTCGCGACGTTACGCGCGAACGTCCCGATCTCGGTCGGTCGGCAACCCTTCCGGTCTCTCTCAGACGACGGACAAGACGTTCTATGGTGGAAACATTCACACCGAACTGTATAGCAACCTGCTGTTGCGTTTGACCTTGCATTAGCAATGCAATAGCCTGACCCCTCTGAACTTCCGTCAGACGTACCATGATTGTGAGAGCTATAAATTCAGTGTAAATAGTGGAAAACGATGTGTATACCTAAAGCGTATCAAGTGGTATGACAAAATGTTTTGACGAACTTATCATCATCATGCTGCACGTGTTTTTGGCTTTTTATCACTTTCTCTATGTGGTACGGTGCATTACTCGGTTGAATAACTTTCGGCACCGGTTTGGGTGCACAGTGACCAAAATAGTCGCCTGACCGGTTTTCATAATTTTAGGCCAAGCATTTAAATAATTTTTGCGTATATTGTTACCCTGCGTTTCTTTATCCTTTCAGTATATGTAATACAAAAATAAACTTTGAACATTATTAAGATACTATTTTTTCAATTATAAAATATATATGCATTAAATGAATACCTTGCAATCTAAAAAGCTTCAGATATACGGATTAACATTAAATAAAACAACACTCTCTCCACTAGATACTAAGCGATGTATAGTGCCAGACGGAATTAATACATACGCGTGTGAGTATTAGGCGGAACAAGTATAAGTAATTCCTCTTTGACAAAACCTCTTTGTGGTGCCTGAGTTCTCAAATAATATACTCTAATACCTTTCATTACAATACAACAAGTAATATTATGAATATCAGCACTCCATATTGGATCTGTTGCTCTACGTTTACCTCCACCGTCTTGTTCACCAGGTTGGTATAACTATCTTAAACGTGCATTAACTAGTACTAATTGGATCATCCTTTAATTATTTTATTTCAATATTAGGAGATTTTTTCGTCTCCGAATGTATTGCCTTTCGTACACGAGGTAGCCTCTTAACACATTCTCTATTTCGTTTATGTGGATTTTCGATTTCTTTTGCATACTGATACCCAATGTTCTGTTAAACATTTCCACTATAGCCTGATCACTATGTATTTCTGTTCTACCTATTCTTATGTTTGCATTGTGTTTATCCATCAGTTTTGTAACATATACCATGAACTCTCGTCCAGGATCTACTTGTAATCATTTTTGATACACTAATTTTCTTTTATAAATATTTCCAAATGCCTTGGCAACTTCTTTACTATCCTTTAAAGTCAACGATTCAGCCTCCTTATACCTGCTTGCAATATCAACCTCGGCCAAAGCATATTTATATGTTTTTCGGCCAACAGTATCATGTGGTAGAAATAATAAATCAGCTTGATGGACTTTATTGTTGGTACTTACATCAAACTTTGGCTGTACTATTTTCATTGGTGCAGGTAAATAAATCTGCCATACGGCTTGTTTCTTTAAGAAATTGAATTCTTCTTTATCACTTACCTTTGCATCCTTTGCTAATTTCTTAACAGCTGTTAAACATTTGGGGATGTAATACAGTTTTTCCATTTGTTATGTCTATTTAAGATATATTTATATAAGGTATAATAATAAAAAAATGACACAACAAGCTACATTTGAAGAATTGCTCAAAGAGCAAGAACAATTTAGCACAAGGAAATAGGTAGAATTAAAGAAGAATGAAATATATTCTATTACTAGTTATATAATTAAAAATGCCGATTTTGGAGAATCTATGGTTGTGACCCTTTCAGATGGGACTGAAGTATGGACTCCACAGCGTCTTAGAAATCAGATAAAAAATTTAAAATAAAAGGATCCACCATGCTATTTGAGATATCTAGGATTGAAACCATGGTAAAGCAATAAAGAAAACAAATATAATGCTTTTGATTTTTGTTACTAGTTTTGAAAATATATAAATAATAATATAAGGGCGTTAATGCCCTATTTTTATGCCTTCGCACTAAAATTAAAATCTCAAACTTCATAGGTTTTCTAACATCAGCTTTCATTTGTTGATATATATATCCATTTCTTCCATTATCAATTTCAAGTATTCATCAGATACTTTACCATCCTCCAACGCAGTAGATACTTTATTTGCAGTAGAATTAAGGACTGACTTTATAGAATATGACATTTTGTTTGTTTGAAATGTAGTCGAATCATACATGATGCTGAATGTCTATATAAAGTATATCTGATCCTGTTCTTCTTAGTGTATATTATGCAGAGCATTGAGTTACCATCTCCGGCCATTTTAGTTTGTACATGTTATCGGACAGTTTCACCACTTGGAGGGTTTGACACCTACAGCAAATAATGTGGCAGAAAATCTATTAAAATTTGGTGCAATACGTCCCATATATATGGGACGAAAACGTCCTATAAATATTATTTCTGAAGACTACACAAAAAGCTAGATATCTGAGCATTTCTACACCATCACTCACAGAATATACAATGGACACTTGTTCAATGTGTAAAATTTCAAATTGGTGCATTGTCTATTATTAGAAGTGCATCTGCCACAGGTAAAAGCCGTGTTTACTCGCATAGTAGACAAGTAGACAGTAGTAAATAAACGCTCAGATACCTGCTTACACGTCACTGTATTCCATACATTATTTATGGTAATACAGGTATATATCTGCAGCACTGTGTATTGTTCTTACTGTTACACAAACCCTTCAGATATCAGCATTTGTATATACATTTGATGAAAACCAGGCATAGCATGTTGTAGTCAAATGTCTCCCCATCATGTTGCACCAAATTTTATTCATGTGTTTGTCATATTATTAGTGGTATGTGTCAAACGCAATAAGGGAGAAAACTGGCTGATGGCTTGTACACATTAACATGGCTGACATAGCAACTCCATGCACTGTGTAGGACATAGTAAGTAGAGAAGGTTCACATGTATGTTATTAATATATCCCATCACATTTACGTAGAAATTATGCATGAATCATTACATGATCAGGGGCCCCACGGGTCCTTAAGTTTTGCCATTGCCAGCATACGTATCTCATGTTTTTCAGCTTTTTTCAGTAGTTTAGTATTAATAAATTTACTTGTAAATGCAAATGCACCACATACACTACCCGCAATGCATATTCCTAAAAAACCTGGCTGTCCTACAACAGTTAATAATAGCCCGGCACTTGTCACATCCATTACCAGACCAACAGTAGTTAATCCAGACTGAACAGCATTTAATATGTTCATGGTTCTTTTATATTTATTTCGTATTGTTTTCCTTGTCTCAACTTCATTTTCCAGCTTATGTATTAAAGCACTTGTTTCTAATTATAATGAAATAGCAAGATGTGTTTTCATGGGAAAATAAGAAAATATGCTTTATTTATGGTCTGTTTATTGTTTTCTGTAGCATGATAAAGATACCACAAATTCTTCAGATACTCACTACTACTGATTTAAATTGGGTTTTTGGCAATTTTAATTGGGTATTTACGCAAATTCGCAGCTTATCTGGAGCGCTGTATATAATTCAATCAACACATTTACAATTGAAATTGAAGCTTTGCTATATGATGTAAGTGAAACAAAATTTAATACACTTCCAGAGGTAAGTTCGATTGGAGTTTGAAATATTGTATATGCCGAACGCTGTCCTTTATGTTGTGTTAAAGTTCCATTCACATTTGGAGTGCCATTAACCCTTTCAACCCTAAGGAACTGGACTGGACTGTCATATGCTAATGTTCCGACCAATCCAATGGTCACAAAATGATTTTCAAATTCGTCCATTATGAAAAGGGGGTGTTTTTGTTCTAAGAAATATGAAAATTACTTGCAAAAAGTGCAGACCCTGATGAGGCGGCTCGTTACGAGCCGGCTCATCTGGATCTGCACTTTTTGCATAAACCGATATAGCGGGATTTCGGGTTCAAAGGGTTAATACTGATCCCAATTTTTACCTCATCAGTTACAAAATTTCTATGAGCCAAGCCAGAAGCACCATTTCCAAATGCAAATTCAGAAGAGCCAACACGTAATGGCCAATACTCTTTCAGCCCACACCGTTATTATCCTGTTATGTGTATTGAACAACTCTGCATCATTTCATTTCCGACATGTATATAATCTGTAAGACTGTTTTCATCTGCTCCATAAATACTCATTTGTTATATAACTTCTAATGTTATTACAAATGGCAAATTATGATTGTCAATTACATTATTATTTTCATCCTTAACTTAAATTCTCAATTCGTTTATATCGCCGTTTTGTAGATGTCTATATTCTGAATGTGCAAATGTCACAGTATCTGATTCTCCAAATGTCATTTTTCGAAATGGAATAACACCAATAAAATTACTCCTTTTACCGTTGAATAAATTACATGATGTATTTACTTGGTCAATATAAATATATATGGGCCACGCTCTGTGAAAACCAGCCTTAATGACAACGTCATGAAAGGCTGAAAATGACGTCGCAAAATTACGCATAAATTTACCAACGTCACGTTGGATTTTGACACTTGGAATTGTTGCGTCATTGCAATAAGTTGTCCTATTTATAGCCGTACTCTTTACGGCTCACAAATATTTGAATGTTGGATATGCGTGGCAGAATTGTACAGTTGTTTTCATAGTGGTTCATATAGTTGTCTTTTTTTTTTCTTCGGTTTCCTTCAAGGAAATACGTAGTAATTGTGTCTATTATTTTTATACAAATGGGCATATTTCATTTATGATTTTTATAATATATTATATGGACGACTTGTGAAATGACATTTGAAACTAAATAACCATGATACGACCGGTATTTTTAGATAACACATAACAATATCAGTATTATGTAATCATAATGCTAATATTTATTTTAAACTTTATTTATATATTTATATAACAATTACAAACAAACGCGAGAACAATTGTAGTCGGCGTAGATGGAGGCGTCTGCATGTTTCTTATTTTGGGTTGAAACCGGAATACTCGCAGAAAACAAACTTATCCTGTCTGGCGACCACCATCAGCTATACATGTACTTACAACTTTAAGATCGAACCAGGGGCGCATGTGTGCACTCTTTACTAATTATGCTATACTGTCCCGCTCAGATTAGAGCGGGGTCGGGTGTTTTCGGCCGTCTAAGACGGAACTGTACGCGCTGTACAAACCCAGTTCCGATTTTGGGATTTATTTATAGATGACACTGCATTACGCATTTTGATGAGTAACGCTAACCTCCACTTGAACGTGACAACCGATGTTCGAAATATGTAGACACACTCGGGTAACACTGCATTCATGTATTCATGATTTAATTATGCGTCTATGTAGATCTTCATATCGCATGATCATATTTATGAAAAGGTCTTGGTTTACAGATGTCGATCTATGGAAAACGATTTAATTCGTAATGGCCGTGAATACTTTTTGCACTGTTTGTCGTAAATTTAAAACTCACGGGGAAATGAACATGCGCAATATAAGATATCAACTTAGGTTTAGACGTGTTTACTGATGGGGGCGGTTAGTGCCGACGGCCGGTCAGACCCGGCCCCGCTCTACGTGAAACCGTTACTTTTATTAAAGAAAATGTAAACAGTTGGCTCTGGATAAATTTGCCACGGATAGAACTGGGCATAGGTCTTAATTCATTTGATGTACTGATTCACCGTCGAATGTTTCAAAAATCAACATAAAATCAAATTGGGAAATTGTCAGAAAAATAATCGTATCACAGATAAAAAAATATGATAGTGCTAATTACGCGGCTCCTGGCATATCGCATCATGTTGACACTGGGCCAAACATGTTTTATTATTTAGTATTGCGTGTGTTGGTATTGTGTCACAGGCATATTTACTGCGAACATAATTGTAGCCACCGGGGGCCCGTTTCACTAAACTTCGTACGACTAAAATGTTCGTAAGTGCAAATCTAGGATCGTCTGGAAATTTAAATTGATTGATTTACATTTATTGACATAGGCTGCTCAATAAATGTAATAATTGTTTACAGGAAAATATTGTTAATGTGGACTATCTTAATTTTGTACTTACGAACATGTTAGTCTTACGAAGTTTAGTGGAACGGGCCCCAGGGACGTAGCCTACTGATTTGTATCTGCATCTGCAACCACTTCTAATGTCACGTAATTTTTAGCGACTTTCAAAAATATCACATTACATCAGCCGTACGATTGCCGTTTGATGATTGTTAAATATTATTTTAATTGACCATTTGTAAATATGGTTATATGAATATATGGCATATATACTACTATATTTTTGCAATCAGTGCAGACCCTGATCAGGCTGCGCAGATGCACAGGTCTCCAACATTTACAAATTTAAGAAGTCCTACTTTAGATCGTTGTTAATTTACTTACTACTAAACATTGGATGTCTGCGTGCTTTATTGTTTTTTTTTTATCAAATGGACGTTCTAGTCGGAGGCGTGTAAATAATATAAAGCAAATACCAGGAGCGGACCCAGGATTTCAGGTTAGGTGGGCGGGGCGTGACTTCTTAATTGAAACAGTTTACTATATTTTCGAACTAGCACCGTGTGTTCGTCAACCAAGCGGAGCTCGGGAGACTGCTAGGTGTGTCCGGCGGTATGCCCTCCTGAATATATTTGATATCTACACCCCATTTTGCGGCGTTATAACGCATTTTAGAGCAAACATATATTTACTCGCAAAACTTTAGGGGGGCGCACGCCGAGCTTTCCCCTACGTGAATCCGCAACTTCTATATGTGGAATAAACAACTTCTATATTTGCAGATTCAAACGAGACGCTTCAAACAAATGTCGCAATTTTGTGGTCGGTACAAATTTAGTGTGAAATAAATAACTGACTTGATTATATAGTGTGCAGACATGAATTCAAAATACATATACGTACGCTACGGTGCTTTTTAGCCACTCATTTCTTTGTTTACAAAGGCGTTGAATGTACTTTTTTCTGAAACGTAACACAATTAAATTGCAAATTTCGTTTTCAAATTAATTATTCCCGACGAGAGGATACAGTGTATACATGCACCAGGGGCCCGTTTCACTAACGAACTAAGCAAGTACTTTTGTCATAAGTTATAACTTAAGTCCGGAGTACGTGCTTAGTCCGTTTCACAAAACATCTTAGCAAGAACGACAATCGAAATTTACTATGAAAAACTAAGACAGGTAGCTAGCAATCTTAAGTTATAACTTAAATATTTAAGTCGGAACTTATGAAATAAACAAAGATGGATGCCCCCATGTGAGCCGAGGTGGAGAAAACAATTCACTGACAGCAGGTAAATGTTCACTTCATACGTACTATTTTAGCAATTATCTGCCATATAAACCATATATGCTTACATATAGATAGCCACACTTGTGCTAGTTACCCGTGTATTGCTATTTGTGATGTAGGTCATGTCGTTACCAGTATTCGTTATGCCCAGTTATCGACAACATTTACAACCACTGTAGATCCAGATGAGCCGGCTCGTAACAAACCATCTGTATGCTGTACATGTATGTCTGTTTGTCGGTTGGTGTCAGTCAGTTGGTCGGTATCAGTTGGTCGGTGTCAGTTGGTCAGTGTCGGTCGGTGTCTGTCGGTCTGTCAGTCGGTCAGTCGGTGTCGGTCGGTGTCGGTCAGTGTTGGTCAATCAGTCGGTGTCGGTCGATCAGTCGGTGTCGGTCGGTCGGTCGGTCAGTGTCGGTCAGTTGGTTTCGCATGGTCAGTGTCAGTTGGTTGGTGTTGGTCGGTCGGTGTCAGTCTGTCGGTTGGTGTTGGCCGGTCAGTGTCGGTCGGTGTAGGTTTGTCAGTGTCGGTCGGTCAGTCGGTCGGTCGGTGTCGGTATGTCGGTGTCGGTCAGTTGGTTTCGCACGGTCGGTGTTAGTCGGTCGGTCGGTCGGTGTTGGTCGGTCAGTGTCAGTCGGTGTCAGTCGGTGTCAGTCAGTGTTGGTCAGTGTCAATCGGTGGCAGTAGGTCATTGTCAGTCGGTCGGTCAGTCAATCGGTCGGTCGGTCCGGGTCGGTCGGTGTCGGTCAATTGTTGTCGGTCGGTCGGTGTAGGTGTGTCTGTCGGTCGGTGTAGGTGTGTCGGTCGGTCGGTCATTGTCGGTCGGTCGTTGTCGGTCGGTCGGTCGGTCGGTCGGTGTCGATCGGTGTCGATCGGTGTAGGTTGTTGGTGTCAGTCAGTGTCAATCGGTGTCAATCGGTGTCAATCGGTGTCGGTCGGTGTCGGTCGGTGTCTATCAGTGTCAATCGGTGTCGGTCAGTGTCAATCGGTGTCGGTCGGTGTCGGTCAGTGTCTATCAGTGTGAATCGGTGTTGGTCGAATCGGTGTCGGTCAGTGTCAATCGGTGTGAATCTGCCCTGCCCTGCCCTGCCCTGCCCTGCCCTGCCCTGCCCTGCCCTGCCCTGCCCTGCCCTGCCCTGCCCTGCCCTGCCCTGCCCTGCCCTGCCCTGCCCTGCCCTGCCCTGCCCGCCCTGCCCTGCCCTGCCCTGCCCTGCCCTGCCCTCCCTGCCCTGCCCTGCCCTGCCCTGCCCTGCCCTGCCCTGCCCTGCCCTGCCCTGCCCTGCCCTGCCCTGCCCTGCCCTGCCCTGCCCTGCCCTGCCCTGCCCTGCCCTGGGCACATGTTTGGGCACATGTTTGGGATCTTAGGTGGTTGGAGGTGTCGCCTAAGACAAACAAAAACAATGCAACATATTCCGTAACCGAAACCTTTTGTGTCTTAAGTACTTAGGTCATTCTTTTCTTTAAAAACGATGAATATACCACCTAATGGTGTGTCATGTATGAACGTCCGTCCGTCCATCCGTCTGATTGACTATCCGACTATTGTTTGTTCTTTCTTTATAGAACATACAAACGATGGCAGCTGCATTTGCTATAATCCAGGCGCGTAATTTACGACGGGAACGAGTTTTTAGGACCGAACCAATCCCCTAGACTTCATGGATAACAAGGACCAAATATCGAAATTCAGGCTGTCTCGTGATTTTTTTCTACAAGTATGCGACATTGCACATGCTGACATTATACGGTCAAACCTGAGATCACACAGTCTGTCAGTGTCATTGCAAGTGTTGACTGCATTGCGATTTTACGCAACTGGTAGTGTCCTGGCGGTTACTGGAGATATATACAACATTAGCAAATCAAGTGGTTCTAGAAAGTGGAGTAGAACTTTTGCGGACAGTGTTAGCCTGTGTTTCGTTTCTGATAAGGAGATACCTTGTTTTCAGACTAGATGGAGAAACAGTCCTGACGCATTTAGATTTCAGACCCGTCCGCTGAATGCACGTGCGCATTAATCCAGTCCTATACTGGTCAACATGTTCAGGGGCAATCTTATATGTGTGACACTGACTCACACAGTGTATGCATTTCTACATGTAATCAACAAATTACCCGTGTCCAGTTCAAATAAATATAATATGTCATTCAGTAGTTGTATCAGATACATCCATATCTGACCGGGCATACCATTAATAATCGACAGTACATGTGTTCTGCTGACTCTGAAACGTGATTTCTGAGTTTATGAGGTAATCTAACTAAACTTTAAAAAATGGTCGAACTACCATTTTATTGGAATGTAAAAATAAAAACATTGTTAATTGCTTCTTTTGTTGCTGTTTCATGTCATATGCCAATTTATATTACAGTATAAGGTTCACTAGTTGGCAATAAATATATCCACATGTATTCAATGGCGTCGGAATATTGAGATAAAATTTATATTCTACATGAGATTATTTTTAAAAATTAATAATATTCAACATTAGGCTTGCAAATCCGTTATTTTAGATGTCAAAACACATAAAGGGAAAGTAAAGTCATCATAAAAATATAAGCCCCGAGCGGGATTCGAACCCGCGCGGCACATACCGAAGCTGTAAACAATAACTAAGTTGTAACTTATGACGGACTTGTTATGACCGTCTTAAGTTTGTGTTGTGAAACCAAATAAGCAATGACTTAAGTCGGTCATAACTTTTGTCATAAGTTATAACTTAAGTTCGAACTTATGAACAAACTAAGATTTGTTAGTGAAACGGGCCCCTGGTACTATTATGCTTACTGCCGGTATTTTTATTAGAACATTTTATAACAATTATACAATCATGTATGTCACATCAACACATTTTCCCTATATTGACAGGTTTATGTATATATATTTGTTTTCAAATGGTAAACCCATTATCAAAAATTCAAACCGACACACATTTAAAAATACACAGTAATGGATGTTGCCCTGAATGTTCTGTTGGCCACTTTTGATTTCAAAAACTATCCATTCCACTTACTAAATAAATACGCATGCGGTCGCGCGGGCATCAGTCACGTAAATAAAAACATATGAAGGAATCTACAAAGTACGGTTGATAAATGCGTACATTTATACAATTTGAAGTTAACTTATATAAAAAATCAGTACCGGCAGTAAATTCATAGACAAGATCGAGACGGGTAGCCCACACAATAACTTTTTTAAGCGGACACACCTAACAATATCTGTCCTCTCTGTGTGGAGGCAGTGGCGCGGCGGTGGGCAGCCGAGGGAGTGGGGATCAGCGCAGGATTTCCCCATAGACATACATGTACCTGCTAGTACGAGGTACATGTACACAAGACCGTCCGTCAGTCATATTGACTACACAGGAAAACGTTCCTCGCGCTTTCTGAGATGTAAATTTAATTCTGAGAGTCGGGTATGGACAGTCGATTTTTAATTTGTTTAAAACTCCCGGGTGGCGGGGGGGGGGGGGGGGGTGTTCCGACTACCCTCCATACACCATCGGGCGCTGAAGTCATTGATATGTGCAGCCATAGGCCTATCCAAATTCTAACCAAATTCAGGCTATTCATTTCTACAGAAAATACAGATTGCCGGTACAGATTGTTTCAATTTCAAACACCAGGAATGTCGTTTAGTTGTTTGTATTTGGTCCTTGGTGAGTGACGTAATGTCTACATCAATAAATGACGTCACAATTAACTGTTACGTAAATAACGTCAATTAGATTCTGAACTAAATTCTCAAATAATTACAATGTATTTTTCTGACGGTACATGTATATGCCTAATCTGTGATAGTTGGCGATAGTAGCAAATTACGAGGTCACATGTCGGCTAATTATAGATTTACCATTGATAGTGGTGCGTTTGGTTTGTTCACTACATGTACATATCATAGTTTTATTCTGTTCAATGTTTGATTGTATTCATACTAACTCTTGTAGATACATTTAGTGCAACTTATCAACACATACAGTTTACAGCAAGCACAGTCAATGAGTCTATGAACACGCATTTCTAATGTAGGCTGTTGTGTTGCATTGTACAAACGTCAGCGTTTCAATAACGTCATTTTCTCGATGACGTTACTTTTTTTTCCTTGCGTGATTGACATGGTGCTACTAAAAGTGAGATAAAACAAAAACTATGAAATATATTTGCATTTTCTTTTCAGCATATTGTTTGTGAAAGGTATCCGCATCCAAAAATGTAAAAAAGTGCAAATCGAAAATTTTGTCATTAAGGCCGGTTTTCACAGAGCGCGGCCCATATATATTTGTTAACAAAATTAAATGGATTAGAACATGTATATGGACCTGCACGTAACCAATGTGGATTAATATTAAACCCTAGCAGATTAAGAATATCACTTGGTATGTTAACTTTATATCTCAGTTGAATATGTAAAGTACATATTCCGTTGGATTCATTTACAGTCGGTGTCAAGGCATCTTTACTTAAAATTTTACTCAACCTATCAAACGAATATACTCCCACTGGAATTGAATATATTATGGCAACACCACTTATAGCAAACCATACATTTTGTACATCATGTAGCAGGTTGTACAAACCAACACAGTACGTTAAGCTTGTTAAACCTATTTTTGTTTGGAATCGTTATTACCAATACAGTCTTGTAATGTTGCTGTTGTATTTGTTAAAGTTATATTATACATATTTTTATTGTTTTAAATTATGTTTTTTATTAAAGAAAAATGGGATTTAAATTGAATAAGAATGCTAACTACGATAATAACCAGATATATGCTTTGAAAACAGTTCCAATGTTTAACAATGTTGATGTGTATGTGAAAAAAGATGAAAGTTTCAAGACTACATATTCAAATGCCTTAGCAGGGTATCCTAATCCAAGAATAACTGGCAATATTGATAACAATAAAAAGGCATATACTAACTGGATGAATAGTCCAGTGCGGTGGTTTTCTGTATTGCAGATGATAGCTTTAGTTGAACCGCTTTCTTATTCTTATCAAGTTCAGCTAGTTTTGCTTAATATTTGCTAACTCTCATTTTAAAGGTTTTATGCGCTCATGATAACCTCGAAAGTCCCTCAATGGTATGGAAGCAAAGGTTCCAGTGCTACCTGTTTGCATTTCTGCATCTTTTGTTGATCAATAAGTTATTTTACAATTGTTTCTTCTTATCAATATTAGTAATTGTCTGGTCTACAGTATCACCTACCATGTGATTGTGTTATAATTCATTAAGTGTCCTGTCAAGTTCTTCTGAAACTATTTCACTAGTATATGTTTTTGATATTCCTATCAATCTTTTAAATTCTGCGGCTCCACCATCACTAAAGGTTTTCATAAATTAAGAGGATTTCCTTTACGACTTATTTGTATATCATTCCAAAAGAGTGTTTTGTTCCATATATGTAATTCTGATTTCATTAGAGTAAAATTAAAATCACTCATAGTTTTAAATATTTTTTTGAATAGACCTCTAAAGCCTTCTATAAACCGCGATCATTGTGATTTTTCTTTCTGCGGAGTTGCTTGTTCCATTTGAATAGTTGGTGGGTCTATTATGGTTTCAGTAGTCATAGTATCAATATCATTATCGTGTGAAAACTCATACATTTCATAATCTGCACCGTCAGCCATTTATATTATTATTAATTTAAAGGTACATGCCCACTGAGTAGGCTCACAATATTCTTTATATCAAAGACATCATCTGAGACATTTTCTGGCAAAATAAACATTCATTCACCATTATCCCACATATTTATTGGCACTAGGCTGTTATACATTTTATATCAGACGCAAATTTCCACACTGTCATCAAGGACGATAACCATGTTTCCCTAAAATGTTAACGGACATTACTATGTATTATCTGTATTTATTTTTTGATGAGCAATGATCATACTTTATAACCTGTCAAAAATATTATCTTTTTCTGGTGACGCATTTAATTAGTATACATAATTAAACAAGATCATGTCTCATTTGCATATGAAACTAGCCTGATACCACCGCGCGTCACTATCAGTAAAATACATATTAATACATTATTATAGCTGTATAGCGTGCACTCGTAATTTTTAGAACTGGTGGAATAGTGACACAATTATACACTTATTTACTTTCTATAAAGATCATGTTGTGCCTACTGAGTGGGCATATGCCTTTAAAGTATAAGACATATATTAATAAAATGACTACATATGGTAGAAAACTTAATCCTTATATACATTTAAGAGAACCGCTGGGAGTGAAAGGTATAATACAATCAATTACAATAACAAATAATCCATCTACAATTGATTAAAATCAGCAGGTTTTAGTTCATTTCCAAATTTAGAACCAAACGATTTGATTGTGCCTGGGACATTTACAATTGCATTAACATCAACCGATGACGATCGCAGATTGGTTCAAAATCTTGGCCGTGCGATATTCGAGAAAACAAATATTAAAATGTGTATTACATTTATCATGAAAACACCACCAGAACGAAATTATTTGGTTTATCATACATACATACATACATACATGCACGCACGTGCGTGCGCGCACGCACGCACGCACGCATACATACATTAGCATTTAAGCACAATTTGCTTCTCGCCAGAATACATTGTCATTGTCATTGGCGGTGCGAGAAGTGCAAAAGAAATACAAGTCATCAAGGCATAGATGACAGTAATTATTCCTCAAATGTAACCAAATTAAGAACTGGAGCAGCAAATGCTAGTTCTACAAATGCTGTAGATAAAGCTATTTCAGACACATATGGGAACCGGTTCTATATACCATTAGAGTTTGAACTTATTGATGCTCATATGCCATATTATCAATCTGGTTTAGGTTGACAGACTCGAATATGAACTTACATTTAATGATTATTCATGGGTAATAATAGCTACAGGTGTTTTGAATGCTAATTATGAAATTAACAATATAAGTTTAGAATTTGATATGGCCACGGTACGGGGCGCCAAGTGGGACATGGCTCAATTTTGTCAACAAAATTCATTTTTGTGCCACAAAATTCAATTCTGTGTCACAAAATTCACTTTTGTGTCACAGAATTCAATTCTGTGTCACAAAATTCAATTCTGTGCCACAGAATTCAATTCTGTCCACAAAATTCAATTCTGTGTCACAAAATTCAATTCTGTCAATTCTGCACACTCATGTAAGAAGGACTACCATTGGTCAGAAACTGCACTGGAGAAATGGGTCACGGTCGCCGATCTACACATTCAATGTCGATGATTTATTTCTCATTCTGCCGATGATTCATTTCTCATTCTGCCATTTTGCTTCAACTATCTCCAAACAGTCAAACGTTGACAAACCCATTCGTATTTAAACTCATTTGCGTTATAATTGTACACATAATTCATGTACATGTAGATCTCCCGCGAGTACTGACGTCATTTAGTGTGTATCGCAAGGTACATTTGCCCCAGTTAAATCAATAATACACGCGCTGTGGCCTGTGTTCTGACTGCTGTCTGTGTTTATAAACATAATGTGTGTATTGGGCCATTTGAGGAAACCATTTGTAGTATTTGTGTAGATACCATGGATACATGTACTAAGATGGTGTATACTGTAAATAATGCATGTAGACACATAGTTGCGAACACGTAACTTCGCAACTAGTAGACACAGATCCAATACCATTTGTTTCACAAGGTTAGATCTACTGTTAGAATACGACGTCATCTAATGTCATTTTCGAGCATAAAACGTTACCTGATAAATAGAATACCAGGCTAGTGTATCTTAATATCAAGTTTATCAGGCTCGGCTCGGAAACGGTAGGAATTCCTCGGCAAGCCTCGGAATTCCTACGCGTTTTCTAGCCTTGCCTGATAAACTTGATATCAAAATACACTAGCCTGGTATTCTCTATATATGGGAATGCTCTCAGGTCTAGCTATATCCCGGCTACTTTATGTTTGACCCTGTTTACATAATTGAGGGAAAATTCTGAATATTTTTCTTATTTCTCCTTCAAAGTATATATGCTTATATGGTGTGACCACTCATTTGTAATCATAATATAACCAAAATAACTGACCATAAAGAAGTATAATATTGATATATTGGGTTATATTTTCGCATTGAAATATTTAAACCTGCAAGTGTACTCCACCATCTAGTAAAATGGACTAAGACCGATCTCAACCAATCAACGTAGAGATGACATACGCAACTAATTTTTGTGGACAAAAATGAATTCTGTCTTCACAAAATTGAATTTTGTGACACAGAATTCAATTTTGTGACACAGAATTGAATTTTGTGACACAGAATTGACAGAATTGAATTTTGTGACACAGAATTGAATTTTGTGATTTTTAGTGTTACAAAACTCAATTTTGTACACATAATTAACCTGTCCTGCATGGCGCCCCGTACACGGAGCCTAATCTGGCAACAATGGTGAGAAATCAATACACGTATATGGGACAAATGTCTATATTATATGATAGAATTCTTCGTCATAGAAAGATTGTGAGAAATAAGAGTGATACTTTATGGAATATAAATTTGAATACACCAGCTCGTTCTATAAAGGAAATGTTACGTTTATTTGAAGAACCACCAGCAGATTTTGCAAGAAACAGTGACAAATTCTAAGATAAATAAAGTTACTATCGAGGGTGTGCCAAATCAGCTATACAGTCAAGGGATGAAAGAATATAATATGTGGGATGAAATACGTAAATTGTTTGCTGGCGGAACTATTAATGATTGATTGTGAACGTTATTAGTAAAGAATTGCATGTGTCCAGTGTAGTATTTGAGGAATATCTTACAACAAAATATAGACTCTGGCTTGACTTAAGAACGACAGACGATAGCCAATTACATGGAAATGGACGGAGAATAGGAAATACTAGTGAGGGTATCACAATTCAGATTACTAAAGCAGCCAAGGCAAGTAAACATAGAAAATGGAAGATATGTATCGGCGTTGTATTGATTTTCCAAAGTATGCGCATAGTGCTAGTATCTCTGGTCAAAACGGATGTAGTAAACCGGAATTTGTCCTTGACCTACTTGTGCTTTCACAGCATCAAGGTGGATATGCTGGAGTATTCGAGCATATAGTTATACTTTGTCCAACTGTAGCATGGAACAAGGCTTATAAAACCAGAAGTTGGATAGGTGATGTATGACACCCAAGAGATAAAAAAAAAGATTGTTAATCCAGTTAGTAGTAATGGTGAAGAGCAGTTGCAATAACTATTAAGATCGTTTTTTAATAAATATGCTGTAAGTCCTACATTATATATCATTGATGACTGTTCCGCTAACAAAGCAAATAACTAAGAAAACATATATGTTGTCACAGCTCGCATTCTCTGGGCGACATGCGGAGCAAAGGCGTTTGGGTTATATCACAGAGATATAATCCAATCTTGAAAGACTTAAGAGAACAACATACAAAATGCCTGTGAATGTTTTATACGAAGGATAGTGATAGTTTTGAGGACTGTGTGAGAGAAAATGATGTTATTCCAACCCTGGAGGAAAGAAACAAAATAAGAAAAGAGTTATATCGAAAACAAAACATTCTAAATTGCTTATTAGAACTGTTCAACCTACTCGTTATAAATTACCTAAATAATACTGAAGGTTGGTTAGTATTGCCTATTTACTTATTTGTTTGCTTGTTTTTTGCTTGATTTTGTTTGATTTTGCTTAGCAATTCATAGCTAGTAATGTTAAGAATTGCTTAGTAAAAATGTATTACTTAGCATTGCTGGGTATTTCTACGTAAATTTATCTTAAATAATAATAATAATAAAAAAAATCGACATATTGATATTCATACAAATATCGATTATTATAATTGGTTCTGTTTGGGTTTATTTTAAATTTAAATGTATATTATGTAAAATGAAAATGGAGTGCGAGGAAGAACTGATTGATGATGGAGGAAAAGTAAATAATGATGACGGTGAAATAATAAATGACCACCTAAAACAACGATTGTCTGCGATTATTTCTGGCGTGAAAGCTGTCCAATAATTGGGTAAGGATATAACTATTTCACAATTTGATGAATTGCCAAATGAACAAATATTTACAATGTATAATATATATGAAACTAGACACGGGGCATCTATGACTAAAACTCTTGGTAATACTATTTTGAATATGCATTCTATACTAGCTGGTCAAGTCCTATCTATACCGAAAGCAAATCATAGCAAGCTAGTATCTGACTTCGAGGATGATCAGTTTGTCGAACATGCTTTAACTACTACATGCTGTTAGTTATGTTAGGTTTGGTGCATTTCTGACACCGATTACTACAATGATAACAACATATAAATATTGCCAATTTAAAAATATAAATGATATAAACAAAAATAATTCAGAACAAAAAGAGGAGATTAAACAAGTAACAAAGAATCTCAAACGTGTAGAAGCTGGGCTTAAAGGTGCAGCTGCAAGAAAGGTCAAACAAGAAAGCATATTAAATATGGTGCTTAAACAAAAAGTAAATATACCACGTGAAGAGTATAAAGATAAAGTTACAGTGAAAGTTCATAAAACTAGGTCAAATGTGACATATTTGATTGTTGGAATGTGTATAAGTGCAGGTGCTTTATTTGGTTGGACATTGTTTTGCCGTCCAGCGGCAGTAAAGGAAACACCTATACACATACATAGAGTCAGTGATGTAAAACAAAATCCACATAAATCAATAAATTAAATACATACTATATAGACAATAAAAATGGCGACTATGAATACCGATGGAAAAATAATAGGAAATATAACATATCATGCAGCTGTAATAACGGCGCTTGAAGTAGGTTATGCACAAATAATGAGTAAAATTATTAAACAAACAGTTCCAAAACTTCACCTTGATGGTTCTAATATGTTTATGCTTATGTTGGATACTGGACTTGTTATTGCTACCAGAGATATGTTGGTAAAGCATGGTATAATTTCAGATAATATTTTGAAGTAATATAATTATTATATAAAACATGACGGAAATAGCTATGATGGTTGGTGGCGCTTTGGTTAATGCATTGACGTGTAGTAATTCAGCCAGTGAGGGACATAAAAGGCATAATAAAGCAATGGAAAGTTTGCAAAAGGCACAAGCTGAAAGGGCAGACAAAAGAACAGAGAGATTAGATTGGATTAATAATGAAATCAGAAAGCAGAATCACGTTGCTAACACGTTTAAAGATGTAGATGAGGCTATACGAGAATATATTGCTGTAACAGCTCCCGTGGAAGGTGCACAACGATTACAAGCATTTGACAGAGAGCCAACATTGAGTGATTTTTATACGCCTTCAAAAAGATAGAGAAATTGTGTTTTTTGTTGGTGGAATGACGATTACTAGTATTGGGTTCATTGTGTATAGATTGTCTTCTTAATTTAATGCTGGCGGTTTATTCCACAGAGAAAATCATAATTAAAGTATGTTTAACTTTTTGTTTACTTCTACTTCCGGTCCTGTAAGTCTGCGAGGATTCCAAATTAACCCCCTACTAGCATTTTTAGTACATTTTATGCTGTATACTTTTATTTGTTTGTACAGAAAGTTGTACATGTATTGTACAACCAATTGTATTTTTTATTTTTAAAACAATAAGGCGTACACAAATCAAATCAGATATGTTAAAAAGTATAAATGAGCATTACATTTTGAAAATTACAACCTAAAAATATCTCTTCTGGCGAGGTTTGAAGCCGGGACGCCTGCATAATAGTCAGGTGATTTATCCATTACACCACGGCGGCTTCATTGATAAAAGTATTGTAGATAAATAGTTATCTTGAAAATTAGGTCTTTGTTTACAAACAACACTGTATCTTAGTCGATGACCGATTTATATTGTAAATAGGGTTTAATTTTGGGGAATTTATCTATTTATGTGATTCCACTTTCAGGAATATTTAGAGACGTCGTAGAATTTTGAAATGTTGTTACAATGTAGATTATTGGCAGTTAATTTGTCTGCGACAAGTCTGGTGGTGAAACAAAATTACAATTGTTTTTGTCTAAAATGGAATTTCAAAATTTCCTTTTAATATGTTGTTCAGGACATACAATCCGCGACTTTTCTCCAAACAAATTCTGTTTAATCAGACAAATTCTCGCGTTGGAGGGGTTTATGCAAAGATGCGGTGTGTATTTAAAAACTTGATTTATTTTTGGGTTCACGGTTTAGATATGTTCCACTGCCGGCTTTCGGAATCTCGGACGCCATTTTATCTACAAAAAAAAACAGAAATAAAAAATAAATTGTCTAGGCGAGGTTCGAACTCACGCCAACAAAACACTTCTGGGTCCACCTCGCTTAGCCTTGTGTTTTATTTCTCTCCCTCTCTCTCTCTCTCTCTCTCTCTCTCTCTCTCTCTCTCTCTCTCTCTTTTGACTAAGCGTGGAGTTATACACCCAATCCACTACACTCCCAGCTGTCGGCGGACCTATTGCATATTTCGAAACTTCTAGGATCGTCTGTGAAGTGTGTACAGAGGGTTCTGATCCGACTTTAATCTCAAGCTTTTTCGTCTAAGGGCGTCTCCAAAGACAAATGCTATGGTACAATACCGTATTGTGAAATACGCCTATACGCTATCTCTAACCAGCCTGATAGCCGTTGTGTGTGTGTGTGTTTTATACACTAATTTGGGGAATTGGGTTGTCTGGTCCAGAACGTACGCCGGAGCCGGAGGGTAAGTGAGTTAGTACTTGTTTGTGTTTTTATAAAAAATAGCGGCCGGTTTATTTGGACTAAAAGGGGGTATTGGGTGTGGTCCAGAACACCCAATTGCTATGTATATTTAGGACATACCATCTTATAAATAGGTCTTAGTATCTTCTACTTAGGACTTAGTATCTGCTAATTAGGAGATAAACACTATTTCAGAATCGGCACCAGGACGCTTCCATAGTCGACAGATACAAAACATAAATTATAAAAGACAGCTGAAATGGAAAAAGACCTCCGTAAAGCTGAGATTATCTAAGCTAAGTTTAGCTTAGTTTCGGGAAGTAACTGCGAAACTCTCGTACATCGTACAGTAGTTTTATGGATGTCTCGGTCGGTGATGGTGTTGTTTGAGGCAGCCGGACAAATAAAAAGTTCCTTCCAAATGCAATGTAATTCAAAAGACACCTTCATTGATGTCTTTTTCTACTTAATCTGTCTTTTAAATTTTCTTTATTACACTGCAGAACATATGAAATACAGATGATTTAGTAAAAGAAATCTGTATTAATAGTTCTGAGTACATACCAGGTAATGCCAGCCACATATCTTAATTCATATTTGTTTCATTTTCAGTCATTAACGCATTGAAGCTGTGTAAATATTACTCGGGCCGATATGAAGAATTCTTTGTTGCTGGTGTTATTATGTGTTGGCCTGACAGGCACAGTGTAAGTTTCTGTCCACATGCACGGCTGTCGTATCAACTGCTGCATTGTACTGCTGTGGCAATATTTTCCCATACAATCTTATTTAACACTAACTTATTCAGTTGTATGGCAGTATAAACTCTGCAAAACTCCCGTACCGTCCGTAGCAATAATACTACGGACGGTGCAGCGTTTTACAGATTTGCTGCCCGCAACTATAACTTATTTACCATTATCAACGCCTAATCGGGCTCCAAAGCCTTTGTGGGCGCATTTCTACGTTGTCTTGTTATCACTTCCACAGTGTTGGTTGTGGCATAAATGATAAATGTTCTAACAATAATACCCACATTTCTGTGAGCGTAAGCCACATGTTTTAGCCACATGCTCACTGAATTTTAATATGCTGTTGAGTATTACTTCAAAGTCAGATTTGCTCGACACTTTCTTGACCCTTAGACCGCTACACACAACAATTGTCGTCTGCTGTTGTTTGTATATCTTGCATTATTTCTCAATAAAAACATGGGTTGACAGCACTTCAGAATCATTTCCAATGGAAATGATTATGAAGTGCTGTGAAAGCATGTTGTAAATTATTCTAAAGTGCTGTCGAAGCATGTTTTTGATGATAACAATGGAAAATAGAAAATATACAGCAGACGACAAAAAAATTAAGATAGCGGTCTAAGGGTTAAGTGAGATTTATTTTCTGTTACTATGCATTTTGCACTGTCGCCCTACATATTTCTTTCCTACATAGTTGCTTGTATATTTTTGAGCTGAAGAACATTTAAAATTGATATGCCCAGTCTTCTGTAAAATATAGGTGTTATTGTAGATTATCTGTCTGCATCGGTGTATTTACTTTTGAGTTCAATTTTAACAAAATGGGTTCAATGACACTGTCCTGTGGTATGCTACTGGTAACTTTCATCCATTCTGCCAATTTCCCATTGAGTACTACTCTTAAACTTTGACACTTTAGTAGTATATAAGAGTCATAATGATACGAGTTTTAAAATGTATAGTTTATATAGTAAAAAAGGTGCCTACCTCCCCCCACCCCCCCCCCCCAAAAAAAAACAAAACTCCAAAGAATGACAATGTGGTACATCAAGAACCTATTGTGATAATAAAAAAGGTGTTGTATAACGTCATAGTGACGTCTCTTACGAGATGGTGATGCGAGATGTCACCACCTCTGACGTCATGTTACAGATAAGTCACCCCTATGTTATACAGTCACATGTCATACATAGCAAAGCCTGTCATACATAGCAAGTCACCACCTCTGATATCGTGGTGTTTGAGATAAGTCATCCATAGGTTATACCAGTGGCCTGCCATACATAGCAAGCCTGTCATACATAGCAAGTCACCACCTCTGACGTCGTGTTAGAAATAAGTCATCCATAGGTTATACCAGTGGCCTGCCATACACAGCAAGTTTGTCATACATAGCAAGTCACCACCTCTGACGTCGTGTTAGAGATAAGTCATACATAGGTTATACCAGTGGCCTGCCATACATAGCAAGTCATCACCTTTTACAACCTGTTAGAGCTAAGCCATCCATTGGTTATACTCATCATAATGCCTACCATAAAGCAAATTAGAGAGCAACCTAAGAGTTGGGGAATTTCCCTAAGAGGTTTGATACTCAAGGAGAGGAGAGGCTGCGGTGTGCGGTTTTGACCGGACGACTGCCTGCCGACCCCGAAAAACAATCCGAGAAATTGGAGAACGAGACGACGGCTAGTCTGCGTGTCACTGCTTATGCGCAGAGGGTTAAAGATGATCCCAGTGCTCGCGCAGAGGCACTCCACAAGGTCGAATACAACAGGATTTATCAAAGTCTGATGGGGAGACCTCCTAGGAGGCGGATAAATATCGCCAGAGCTTTGGTGGAGGAGGGTCCCCGGATTCTCTCCGAAGAAACCGAAGTTAGGGAAACTGTCAAGAAGGGTAGGAGGAAGACAGTCTGGACCTTCGAGAGAGAGAGGTAGACAGGGAGATCGCTAATCGCATAATGGATAAAATTCGTCCGGAGATGACAACAGCATTTTATCTGAGGTATTCGTGCTCGTATCGTATTAGGAACATCGAGACCGACGATACGATGATCTTTCACAAAAACTCACCGGGCAGTCCGTGGATAAACGAGATCGCCAAAGATGAGAGTTGGATGGCCGATAGAGAGAGAGAGGTCGAATGGAGATCGACAAAGTCGATAGACCAAACACAAAATGGACCTTCGTTCGTTGTATATCGGTCGAGGTGAAAATGCGCAACAACATCGATGCGCAACAACTCCTCATGAGAGCGGGGAAACTCCCCGATTAGTTATGACAGAAGAAGGGAATGTATTCCGTCGACACGTACGACGACTACTTGTGTCTGTTTAGGTGCATAGCCAACCACCGTGGAGGGAGACCCAACTGCTGTTGTAGGGAGGCACGAGCTCTGGCTCGCGAATATCTCTGTCACGATTACGGACCGGGTAGTAAGGGAATCCCCCTGGACGATCTTAACAAGATCGAAGAGCACTTCAAGCTGGGCATTCGTGTCTACGAGCCCAGCGACGACGGAGTGTGGTATCTCATGAAGTCTCCCGTCAACTACGACGCGGTTGGGGAGAAGACCATAACGATAGCAATGTTTGGAGGCCACTCGTTCCTCATCAAGAACCTCTGCAAGATGACGAACGAGTACTGGTGCACCAGATGTCAACAATGGTTCACAAATTCGTGTAACATGCACAGGCACGCGAGCACCTGCATGGGTGGGAAGATCGAGGTGATATGTCCTGGTAAGAGAATAGAGACCGCAGTCGGCATACGAGAAGGCGTTCCACCCTAAGGGGTCAGCGAGTGCGATGTCGATTCAATGGTTGAGCAGAGAAGAGGAGAGGGTAAGAGAGCACATACACCACGCGAGATGTGGTCACATACATCACGCGAGACGTGGGTGGCCGGCGACCCGGTCGACGGTTACTGCCACGAGACCAAGACCGTGTTTCAGTTCCACGGGTGCTACTGGCACGGGTGTCCGAGGCATTGCAGGAGAGGTAACGCTTCGCTGTACGGGAGGACGAACATCCATGACACCAAGGTAAGAGAGGCGGGTTACGAGTTGGTAGTGATGTGGGAGTGCGAGTGGTTGAATGAGGGGAATCCCCTCGATCCAACACCGCCCGAGGAGGAGACGACTCTGTACCCTCACCAGATAGTCTACGACTTCGAGGCGTATCTCGACAAGTCGAAGGCCTCGCGTCATACCAAAGACCTGACGTACGAGGTTGAGCACGTCCCTATATCGGTGTCTTTGGGGGATACGATGCAGAGGAGAGGTAAGGTCATCAGGGAGGGGGTTAGGAAGAAGTATCTGCCGGCCGACATAGAGATGCTGTCGAAGCCTCAGCAAGCGAAGATCGTCTCGTAGATCGACCAAGTCCCGGTGGTGGTGTTCAACTGCAGCTGGTACGACATGAACCTCGTCAAGCAGTACCTTGTCGAGAAGGTGGCGGCCACCGTGACCAAGGTGATGGTCGGAAAGAGGACCAACACGACGATGTTCCTGTTCACCCCGGAGTTTATATTTCTCGACATCATCCAGTATCTGGGACTCGGTACCACGTACGACAGGTGGGCTAAGGCGTACGACTGTAAAACGGTAAGTCCCACTTCCCATATGAGTGGTTCGGTAGCGTGGACAAGCTCGACCATCCGGGGTTGCCGGACTATCCCGAGTGGTACTCGAAGTTGAAAGGTGCGTACCTACTGTCGATGTCGGAGTGGAAAGAGTGCAAGATGGTCTTCCGAGAAATGCGGATGAAGACGTTCCAGGAATGGTTGCAACACTACAACGACTCTACAGGGGGGAGTGGTGTGGACATACTCAAGGACGCGGTGTCTATGCCGGGGGTGTCCCTTCAGTACCTGCTCCGCGGGAGGATCGATAGGGAGGCGGACACGCCCGAGCTGTGGTCGCCGACGGATGGGACTTACGCGATGATGAAGGAGGGGTTGGTTGATTGTCCGTCCATAGTGTTCTCCAGATACGCCGAGACTGGCAGGTCGACGATCAGGGGTCATGTAGGGGGTCGGATTGAGAAGATGTGCAAGGCGGTGCTGGGGTACGACGCCAATGCGCTGTACCTGTCGACCCTGTCGAAAGACATGCCGTGTGGGGAGGAGGAGATATGGACGTGTGACGACCCGGAAATACAGTTGTACATTGACTGTTTCGTGAGGAAGGTCAGGCGTGACAAGTGGTTCGGATTTGGATATAGAGGTCCCGGAAACGTTGTGAGATAAGTTCTCGGAAATGTCGCCGCTGTTCATTAATGGAAAAGTCGACGAAACCGAGGTTCCGCAGAACATGAAGGACTACTTGACCAGGACCGGGAGGACTAGGGTCCGCTAAGAAGATGAGCATATACTCCCCGCTGCTAAAGTGGTATCTGGAGCACGGTCTGGTCGTCAAGGCTGTGCATAGGGTGATATAATACACGCCCGGCAAACCGTTCCAATGGTTCGTGGAAGAGGTCACCGCCGCCAGACGGACGGGGGACGTCATCAAGGGCAAGGCAGTGTTTGCAGAGATATTCAAACCGGTTGGCAACGCGTGTTGTGGCAAGCTGATAGAGGCACAAGAGAGACACATGAACACCACTTATACGAAGCATGAGAAGACTGTCGACCGGGCACTGAGATCGGCGTGGTTCGACGACATGGATGAGATTGGGGAGGCTTACGAGGTGTCGAGCAGGAAGCTTCGAGTGGTGGTCAACGGACCGTTCCAGTGTGGCATAGCGGTCTATCAGTTGACCAAGTTCCGGATGCTGGAGTTCTACTACGACTTCTTGGACAAGTACGTGGATTGCGGAGATTTCGAACTTATACAGATGGACACTGACAGCATGTACTTCGCGGTGTCGGAGAAGACGCTGGCGGCGGTGGTGAGGAAAAAGATGAAGATAAAGTTCAATAAGGAGAAGGCCGAGTGGTTGGCGTGGGACGGGTGGAGCAACAGTACTCCGGGACTGTTCAAGCTGGAATTCCAGGGGGATAGAGCCATCGCTATGTGCAGCAAGTGCTACTATGTGGGGGTGGTGGTGACGGAAGCTCTAAGCTCTCCGTCAAGCGGATGTCGAGGAGATCTAACGATCTGACTTGGGGGAGGTACAACAGCGCTCTCGAAGGGGATAGGGACATGGCGGAACAGGGGATTCCGAATGGTTAACGGTGTGATGAAGACGTACAAGCAGGAGAAGTTGGGATTGTCGGCATACTACGACAAGAGGAGAGTGGTGGAAGACGGGGTACAACCGATCCTATAGATAGGTAAAAAGAGTGAGAGTCCCGACCTAAGTGGTGAACGACTTTGACGAGAGTCTGACGGGGGGGGTGACTGACCGACTATGACGGACTGACCGAACGACTATGAAGGACTGACTGAACGACTCTGACGAGAGTCTGACCAACCGACTATGAAGGACTGACTGAACTACTCTGACGAGAGTCTGACTGACCGACTATAACGAACTCACAGAACGACTCTGATGTGGTAGCTGGGTGTCAGAAGGCATCGCAAGAAGTTCTTCGCGAACAAACCCGAGCGATGGACCACTGTCGAGGTAATAGAGCACGGGCTCATCAAGTTTGGTAATATATCCAGATGATATACATTGAGAGACCACACGGGATCAGTTGCGCGGCGGTGGCCGCCCTCCAGCTCCCGGCTGGTAGAGGTACCGGACGGCAACATCCAATGGAAGCTTTTACTCCGCTAAACCAACGGGTCGCCCGCGCGAGACAGCAGAGGGCTTATATGACAACTTATTCGCCTTGATGGCATCCACGGGCATCTTACCGACCAATCTGGTCACCTCTCTTGGGCAATCTCTTGGGCATATTGGTGATGGCCTGCTTCTTGAGCCATTCCTTGGCAGCGTTTTCAGAAACCTCGGCCGCTGCGGCGAAGTTCTTGATGGCTGCGAGTCCCTTCCCGTAGCCGCTGGGGCTGTATATTCGCTAGGCGAACGTTTAAGCTTGCGCGCTAGGCGAACTGACAGTTCAATTTTCACTGCAGCGGCAGCTGCTGGTTATGTTCTGAAGGAACTTGGAGGAATTTTCTGGATCTACCATCCGCTTTGCGAAAAGGGCGGCCGTGTTTTCGTTCTCGCGCCATGTCCTGAGAGAATCGTGGGCCAAACGGATCAGAGCCTTTGCGCCAGCTATACGGTGTTTAAGGGCCGTGTGGCCTACTCCAAGCAGAGCGAAATAAAGCTCATCAACTAACATATTTCTATATATATATATATATATATATATATATTTAAAAAGAAAATTCAAAACGTTATTTCCAGGGAAATTATTTAATGCTTATTGCTTTGAAATAATATATAGTACCTAACGAGGCCTGTCGCAACCATTCCCACAACGACGAACGTGATCTCGCTGTCTTTTTGGGCATCTGACGGAACGTAGAAGTCTGCAAGCTGGGGCTCGGATCCAGCGGCGCGAGATTTTTGTTTTTCTGCGGATATGCCAGCGCTTACTCGCGGATGGCGGCTTCGACGCTCCGGAAAGTTTGCACGACGTGATTCTCGTGATGAAGATCCTAGTTGATCCAATTCAGGCGGGCGGTTCGTTTCCGGGACCATGCTGCGTGTGCGCTCTGGAGTTGTTCTATAGCTAAATCGTGGCGATTGCGCTCCTCGTCTACGTCCGAGCTTCGCAGATTCTAGAATAGAAAGTTGCTACCGTTGAATGCCAATGTGTTCACCACCGCACCACCTACGAGCATTGCGATCGAAGCCATTACAAATAAGTTACTTCCAAATATTAGCCGGTAGAATTCCGACTTTCACTAGATAATCTCGGGTCCCAACCGCGGCCGCTACGTCTAAGGTCACGTGACCTACGTCTCTCGCCGTCATGTCCAACTTCGGGTCGCGAGCAGTGTTTAAATGGGGTTTCGGAACCGCAAGTTGCGAAGGAACCGCAGCTGGTTGTCGCGAAAGGTAGTTCCAGCGGCTGCCCTGCGAAACACCCACAGAGCACATGCAACTGCCAGACCACTACCATCAACCCATGGGATGATTCAGGTCGGCAGAAACATACTCGCCGCTGCTGCGTAGAGCTGAATGACAGTTACAGTCGTGTCGGCAGTCGTACTGACAGTCGGCATGACTTACATTAGCTGATCGAGAAGTTCGTCGCTTGTCATTGGCTAAATTAGCCGGAAAAGTGGCTGCCGCGCTGCCTGGGCTGATGGTCTGCCTGGTGGTCTCGTCTCCTTCTTGCTATCTATATTATCAAAAACGGCCGGATGGCTTGTCTGGAATGCTTGGGCTTTAATCATCGCGATCGCCGGTCTCCTACTATTCGCGGCCCGAGAGTGGCTTAGGTCAAAACCAAAGCGCGAATAGTCCGATCGCCACGAGGGCGACGACGAGACCTAATTTTTCAGCCTCGTGGGCATCAGTTGGAACAACGGCGGAACTTGCTGTGGCACTTTGCGCTGTGACAGCACTTTGTACTGTTGCGGGTGCTTGCGGTTTTATGAAATCGGTTCCATGTGCCAGCACGGCGGTGCGCTTGATGATATCCGCGTTCACGTTCCCGTTATGGCCGATATTTTGTTGGGCGGTTGCGAATACGATCTGATTATTGTAACCGTCAACTCGGTCGTCTCGTAGTATCATATTGCTCGGCGCCATGTACAGACCTATTCCAAATACATAGTCTACTGTTTCTGGTTATCGAACACCGTTCCTGTGCCTAGTATAGTGCTGCGCGCTTGCTCATGTGCGCCGAGGAAGGCCCAGACGTATGTGCGAATGGAGTCGTTGAGGCGAGGAACCCCGGCCTGCGTGAACCCCAGAACCTTATCTAACATAAATGTTCCCCAAGCGTCCTGGACCCCAGTAGCTTGCTGTATATAATCAACGTGAGCTCGTTTCGGAGGTAGCCAATCGCAGGATGAGACACCACAGTGCCGGCCACCAGACACTTCCGGCCCGAAGGTCATCGTTGCTGGGTCAAAATTCACGGCGTTCCGACTGACGATGTGGTCGCCGGAGTGATCGTGCCTAAAATCCGTCTGCGTCCAAATCCCGTGGCCCCGAATGAGAACGTCCCCGAGGCCAGTGCTGCTCGGAAATGCTTTCTGACGCCAGTCCGTGTCTTTTGGGACCTCAAATTCGTTACAAAGTCTTTCAAAAACCCTACGGTCGTAGGCGTTGGAAATGGGATTCCAGCCGTCGTCCTGCGGCAGAGAGATTTTCTGTTCTTTGAAAATCCGTCTAATAGTGTAGTACACGTGAAAGTCGTAGACAGTTTTCAAGAAGGGATCTTCCGCAGCCATATTGTCCTGAGAGGAAACCCCGCATCCGGCTGTTGCGCACCACACGGCAAAGTTGAGCTGATTCTGCCAAAACTGCATCGGCGTTGCTTTCCACCCGTTCACGGCCTCCATGGTAGTAATATTGGGCTGCCTATATTTTACAAAGATGTCGGGGAAGTTGGTTTGAAAGCCTGTTCCAGCTGTTGTCACTGTTGTGCCAGCCGGGACAACTGTTGAGATCAATCACCTTCACAGTCGGATGGCGAAATGTTGAGGAGTACCAAGGGTTCGGCCACATGAAGAACAAACCACCGGAGCGCTCCAAGCTTTTGTCGCGTCGGAGCTTGATGGTCGAGCCAGCCTCGCAATCTCGAAAGCCACCGGACTCGCGACCTTGACCGTCGAGCCTGCCAACCTGGTAAGGGTCATCCCGACGCTGGCCTTACAGCTCGTATTTACAGCAACATACCCTTCTGACAATAAGAGATGGTTTGCCCCAGCACGTCAGCGACATCCCAGTGAACTTTACCTTCACGAAAAGGCTCAGGGTGCACCTGTATCAACTGAACGCATCATACAACACGTTAGACGGAGCTCACAGTACTCTCATTAAGAGTGTGCACGCCAGCGACTGTTTCTATGGGGAGACCATGACCTTAGACTTCACAACCCCCGAGATGAAACGTTTGGAATCTGGTCATATCCACGAATTGAATATCTCTATTCTAGATGATAAAGCGCGAGAGTTAAAGAAGGATTACCCGATTTCGATCGTTCTGGAAATAACCGATTAAGGATTAAACATAAAATATATGCATGTATTTCATAAATATATATTATCATGAGCATATACGGTCCATGTAGTTCTAGCGCAAGCTGAGAACAGGACGTTCCAGTCGCGGGCGCAGCTCCAACGCGAGCAACAGATATATGGGATACACCATGGCAGCGTCCGGGACGGTTCTGCGAATGTCGGTCTGCTCGGTCAACTTTCGGGGACACGCTGCCTCCGAAGTCCGAGTGAATCTCGTCCTGAACGGGGTAGGGCAGAAGTTGTCTGGCGTCACCAAGTACGCGGGGCAGAGGTCAAGGTTTACGATATTCGATGATGACACTCCAATTAAAGTTTCCGCCGGTAGTGTTATTAACATTGTAACAAAGGTTACTGACCAATCGAGTTCAGCTACTGTAGTGACACTTAATAGAACTTGAGATTTGATGAAGGACGAAAAACTATTTCCTGAACTGCCGTCTGGGGCGGTTGACCCGGCATCTTTTAGGATGACCAGGATCGTCGAGATACAACATATTCTCCAGCATGAGGGAGAGACGCGGACATGTCATGCACAAACAAAATAGGAGGGCAGTCAATGTTGTCGAGGGGGTGAACACCATGATAGCCTCATCTTCCATTGTGAGCGGGGTGGGGAGTGTGTCTTTATTGTCAACAGTCGTCGCCGCGCCGATCGCGGTGACCTTGAGTGCGGTCGCGGCAGGGGCAGGCCTGCTTTGCATGGCGAGCAGACTCGTGGCCCGCAAGCTCGATATATCAGATAGTGAGTTCAAACTAGTCGTTGAAGAGATGGCCAGGTACCAGGAGTTAAAGGGCGCAATCCGGTTCAAGGCCCGACCACAAATTCTTGCGAACGAAGACGTAAACAAACTCGTCATGGAGGGGAGGGCGACGAGAGAAGGAATCTCCTCGCCCGTCTCGGAACGTGATATGCTTGTTCGCATGTCTGACGACGGGGTAGATCCCGCCACCATACAGTCCAGCTGTTCCGTCGGCACCACCTTACGAAGCATAGCACTTTCGGGTAAGTTTCCCCGTTACAAGTACACCACCGTGGTTACGTCACCCACTGACCACCATACATATCGTTAACCGCTAAAGATTTGTGTGCACCAGGAAGTTATCGTGTAGTCGCTACGCGGAGATGAACATTGTCGCCTCCCTCATATATAGCATGTCTCGATACCCAGGCGCATAGCGCCGAGTTTAATAAAATTAAAACAACGAACCAACCCGGAACATATAATGCATACATTGGTAAACTATATTGTAAACACGTAACCTCGATAAGGCGAAATACACTCGGCTATAAATACACAAATGTTCATAACTCGTGTAATTGGAACATTGCCGTCTGCTTGGGGTTTTACTTTCTGACGTGACGCGTGTGAAGTTTATCAAGAGGAAAAAACTACACATCAGATCGGTTCGATCTTTCTAACTGACTTTCTGATTTAATTATTACTAAACGATAACACTTGCGAGCACGTACTTCCTTGCTAACCAGTCGATGCGTAGCGCGATTGCCACCGCATCGTGGACTTAGCAGTGACTCGGATCTGGTCCCTACTCCGCAATGCCGACATGGGCGAGGCGAAACTGATCTCTTCGCATCCATGCCCGGTGATGCTTAAAACTCGTATCATTATGACTCTTATATACTACTGCTTTCAATCCTAAATAACTAGAATGAACTGCGATATGTTAATTTTCTAACCAATCCAATCATCACAAAATGATTTTCAGACTTGTCCATTTATAAAAAGGTGGTGTTTGTTTTCTAATACATGTAAATACGGAAATTACTAGTGCTAGCAAAAAGTGCAGATCCTGATCAGACGGCTCGTTACGAGCCGGCTCATTTGGCTCTCACTATTTACAAATGTTTCTATAGAGCTCGGTAGTGTTGAAAGCGTTAATCCAGTTGTAAACTTCACCAGTGATTCCGTACCTATGGTTGCACTAGTTTATCACAATCAAAATGTATTTGGATACAATTTGTTTTGGGAAACGCCTTATTTATAGGGGTTTCCCAAAACAAATAGTGTACGAATAGGTAGGGGTTATTACGGTAAGTTTGATTGTGATGAATTATCTTTTCAGGTGCGGTTATGACTGGGATTACTTCAAATTCACTCAGTCGTGGCCACCCGCAACGTGTGCCGAAGGAATTCTGAAGGTAATATTCGCCATAATTCTATTTGTCTTAATGTTTTCTTGCTGATGACAATACAACTTCCATGTGTGTTATTGCATTCGTACTTTGTATTGATGACAATTCTATGTGTCCTGGTTCTTGTGTGTATATGACATTGCTACTTCTATCCTTGTTATTCATTCGTGATTTGTATTATGATATTTGCAATCAGCTTGCTATTTGTGGTATTTGTCTTCATTACGACTTCATTTGTCGTATTTACATTGCGAGTATTGTTACGTCCTAATGTGAAGCAAAAGTAAGAATAAAACACTTCGCACTTAGCATAAGGCCGATAGCAGCAATGAAGTACACAGTAAGTAAGCATCAAGCCACAGGCAGTAAGCACACAGCCACACGCAGTAAGCATAAAGCCAGAAGCCGAATGACTCAAGCAATATTGGTGATATAGTGCCTCATTATGACGACAGATAGCACTGCTGTCAATGTTAGGAATCCTCCGACTAATAAATAATAGTACGAGATGTGATTGGCTGTTTGAGGCACACATCCAATGCCGGTGTTGATGTAAGATTTCACCCACAAATTATCACAGTACAGGTTAGAAGACATCAAATAGTTTTACTATATACTGTAACCGAATCCCATCCAATAAGGCCAGTCTCTCCTACTTTCACTATTCGTATGGATGTTGTGGGACCTACTTGTACATGATATGCAGCCGGTCTGTACTGGTTCTGCATGAATTAAACAATAGGTTCACTTACTCCTAAGACAGGAAAATCCAACCTCATCATGTCCCCCAATATTGTTTACATTTTTTTTGTGGCCACGGAAACTCTGTTTACATCACATGACCAACACCCCCCACGTGTTCCTCAAGTGAAACTGGGTAGTAATAGATCAGGATTTGCAAGCAAACTGTGTCAGTGACCTCAAAACACCAGCACGATTTTGTTCATACCGGACTACTATTACCTCCCCCCCCCCCCCCACTCCCCTTGGCGATTTCGCACCATTTATTATTATCTAACCTATATTAACTAAATTTCATATGTATGTATGTTGTTTGACTAACGAATGTGTTTTATACATACATTTATCCTCATAATTAAATTACAAATGTTGTTAATTGAAAACAATCACATTTTTATAGTAAGTTTTTTATAGTATGAGCCGCGTCGCGAGAAAACCTGTCTTCGGGAATCTGACGACGTCACAAGATGGGACGTTGTGAACTTAGCTAACGTAATTTCCGCCGAGCTTTCCAATTATCGACGTTTGTCAGACCGGCCTGTTAGGTTTGTTCAATGGTGTTAAAAGTTATCTAACGAACAGAACAACAACGTACCTTGATTTGTATTCGAAACAGGCATATCTTATATATGTTTTTATTAACAATAATGGCGTAAGGATAATTTTCTTTTATTATTTTGCTATTGGTATCATATAAAAATGTTTGTCTGTTGACGTGTGTTTTTTATGTTCCTTTATTTTCACATAATATTTTCTTTGACAACGTTTACAGATAACTGTCCACGTTAACTGTTATCGACCACCATTTACAGGTGAAAACTCTATGTAAGCTACATTTTTATTTACATGTATATACAAATAATCGGCATCATATTTGTAGACCTATGTAGCCTGGGCCCGGTTTCCCGCACAACTATATGTTTCAGATCTGGTTAAATCGTAGCGAATTGTCAGTCTATTGCTCAATTCTTTCTTTCTAATGCAATGTTTAAAATTAAAAATTAGCGCAACCTTTACCGAGTTTAAGAAAGAAATATCTCCTGCAAAAAAAACAACAACAAAGCATATGCGCCGTCTGATTAGAACATACGATGTTCGCCATTCAGTCACTGGGGGATCCTTTCTCGATCACCGACAGGATATGGGTCGCCGATCGTACATTTATTGCAGATATTGTAAGGTCCGGTTTTTTTCAGAATGTGGTCAAAGTACAGATGTAAGCGGGACGAACATTCGACGTTTCTGTTGTCTGAATATGAAAAGCTTCAATCTGAATGCACGCTAACATGTGTGTCATGTTAATATAAGAAATACGGTTGGATGATATTTCAAGGCAGCATGTTTGGGACATGTGACACGTACAACTACAATAATATTAATATCACATATCTCTCTTGAAATAAATACTGTTTAAACCAACTACAATTATACAAAAAGTCAAGAACTAGATACAGTAACTGTGGGATGATATTTCAAGGATTGTCAAGTCGTGACACAAATACAATAAGACTGTGCGCACTAACAATTGATATGATTCTTCTAGTATTGTTCGACGATTATCAAGGATCTCTTGACTTGGGGGTATTGTTATTATTTGATCTCTCATGCCCCCTCACCTCTCATTGAAGTTGAGTCTTCAAAAGACAAACTGCTACCGTAACACTCCCAAAACAAACACAAGTGGGTAGTAGGACAAGCTGATCACAAGCTGAGGTAACAACTGTCTCAAATATGTTACCATAGCCAGTTTGGCCATGTGGCAGACTTCCACGCGCTACCCTTGAAGGTGGTCTCCTATTAGGCGAGTGGGAGACTGCGATGCAGTAGAAATAACACGTAAGCGATGCAGGCTTTTGCTCTCACGCTAATCCAGTGATTGTGATTGTGTACATAGTGAGTAACACATGACAGTAAGGGTGCCTGTCATCAGACATGAACAATGCCTTTCAGAGCAAACAGTTTTTTATACCCATTTTTTTTAACTAAATGGGTATATTGTTTTCGTCACGGGTGCCCGTCCGTCTGTCCGTCTGTCCGTCCGTCGCGTTTCGTGTAAGAAGTAAAACTGTTTAACCGTAACAGGTAACATCTTGAAACTTGGTGTGTGCCTTCCTTATGGTGTGTAGATGCGCAGTGAATTTTGATTTTTGATTCGACCCCCGGTCATGAATTATCTCCCCCTTTTCAACTTCGCATTTGGGAAACGTGGCTATATTGCGATGGCGCGCCATCGACTGCTCTAGTTGTAATGTAATTTAATGTTGAACGTATTGTTCTCCCTGTATGCGTGTGTATTTCCATTTGTATATCTTGAACTAAACGGTCTTATAGACCTAATCAAACAATTAGTTAATCAATATACTTCCGTGGTTTTCTACAATTATAAATTGTTAAAACGCTCAATAAACACGACGTCAAAAAGAAGAAATCAGCACACCGAATCAGCGTACCGGCGCACGTTCATACTTGCTGGTACATGAACTTACCGGTTTGACTTTGTCGCTTTGCACATTAATGTGTTACCAAAAGACTCAAGCTCATCCGTCTTTACATTCATTATGCAATGTCAAACATGCTTCTAGTTCGATTATGTCAACTTGCAAACTGTTGTAAATGTTGGCGTATACTCTATCTGTAACGGTATGTACTGTAACGTTATTTACGTCGCATGACGTCGCTTTTACGTGACGTCTCGTTTGCTCAAACGACCTGCATAGTTGTTGTATAAACTGTAATATCTTAATGAATATTGCAGATATCATGATCAACTAAAAATCGTTAAATTCGTCATACAAATACCATTTTCATGATAACAAAATGTCATATTGACCAACAATTACCCTAAGACAGGTTTTCTCGCGACGAGGCTCATATGGTAACTTACACAGGTTGACTGTCAAACTGGCCCGTTACCGATGCAAACCAATAACCATCCGGGACCAGACTAAGGTGGCCCACCACCATTGATTTTCCCTAAAACACTAACCCGTTACCACACATTTTGCTATTCTCTGCTGCTTTCATTTTTCTTATGGATGTTGTGGGACCTATTTTCAAATAACCTGCACTTATTCTGCTCTGGATATTGACTAATTAAAATATATATTTAATTATTGTTGAAGCTGGGGTCCCATCTAGTACGTACAAATTGTTATTTATGGAAATTAAATAAGTGTATAATTGCAACTAGTCCACCACTTTTAAAAATTACGAGTGCCAGCTACACATATATCATTATTTAGTAATCTTTAATGTACTCATAGAGACTCGCGGTGGTATCAAGCTAGTTCCATATGCAAATGATGCAGTATTTTTTATATCAACTAAATGCTGAATAAATATTTTTATCGACATATCATACAGTATGATATTGCACATCAACAAATAAATAAATGGAATAAATAGTTGCTTCCGTTATCATTTTAAGGAAACACGGTTATCGCCCCTGATATCAAACTGGCATTTCGCGTTTGATATAAAAAGTATAATAATGTCAATTAGTACGTCTGGTAATGGGAAATCAATGTTCATTTTGCCAGAAAAATGTGAGATTGAAAGAAAAACATGTCTCCCTATATTATAACCTGGCATGTAGCACTCTAGGTTTAAGGTTAGAGAAATTGAGTATGCAAAAGTAGTCCGGCATAACAAAAATAGTCCGGGTGTTTTAAGGTCACAGACACAGTTTGCTTGCAAATCTTGATCCAGTACAACCCAGTTTCACTTGAGGAACATGTTGGGGTGTTTTTGACACCAGTTTTCAGCATATTTGAAGCATTTAAAAGAAAACACTGAGCATGTTGGTCACGAGATGTAAACAGAGTTTCCGTGACCAAATAATGTAAACAATATCGGGGGACATGACTTGGTTGGTCCCACAGCATCCATACGAATAGTGAAAGTAAGAAAGACTGGCTTGTCTTTTAACCTAAACATGGCGCAACAGAAAAGGCGGCATCAATCTACATCAACACCGTTAGGGACATGGAAGCAATTTAGAGAGCAACGCATTGTAGGACAGGTTCCAGCATATTAAATGATTTTAGGGAGTATTATTTTAAGCTTTAGCAGCGCACCTGGCGTCATAATGGTTGTTCCCAAATTACTGTTGCAATTATTGTTGTCAAGGGGCGTGGCTTAGCGAGCTAACAAAGCGCATAGTAAAACAGCAATGCAATAATTAATAATTGAACTCCGGGTGTCACTAACAATGAAGCATCAAGCCACTTAGAATGTAATCAACACATTTATTTTAAGTGAATGTGCATTGATTTTCAAAAGTGGGAGTACATAATACTCACACCAATTTAAATTCGTTGATTTTGAATCTGGGGAGTAAATTGCTCCTAATTAATAAAACTGAAATCGACTCATTTGAGCTGTTTGTAGTGGCTCAAATAAGTGAATGTTCAACTTGTTCATTTTTTTCCCATTCATTCCCTATTTTTTATGGAAAAACAAATGTGATACATTCAGTAATTTTTGTAAAGATAAAATATGGATTAGATTTGAAATCAGTTGGCATATTTAATACACTTTATACAAAAGGCTTGTCTGGAGCTCTGTTACACTGTAATTATCTGCTATGCCATATTCCAATTTTCAGAAATGTGCTTCTTAAATTGACCCAAAACTCTTTGTCCAGGAGCAAGTTGTTGTCCAAACATACCCGAGTGGTGACTCACATGGTTTGTGACTACCAGAGAAAACTTGTTTTACGGATTCTCATCCTCACCAATCCTTAAAGATGCATGCCCACTCAGTAGGCACAAACTGTTCTTTATAGGAATTAAATAAGTGTATACTTGTGTCACTATTCCACCAGTTCTAAAAATATGAGTGCCGCTATACAGATATAATCATTTAGCAATACTTATTTTACTGATAGTGACTTGCGGTGGTATCATGCTATTTTCATATGCAAATAAAGTCATGCTATTTTTTAATTATTTGTACTAATTAAATGCGTCCCCTGAACAAATACTATTTTCAACAGATTACAAAATGTCCGTTAACATTTTAATGAAACATGGTTAACGCCACTGATATCAGTGTGGAAATTTACGTCTGGTATAAAATGTATAATAATGACAAACAATACGTGGGGTAATGGTGAATGAATGTTTAATTTGCCAGACAATGTCATATCCACAGAATATACAAAAAAAAACTATCTGTCTCCCTATATTATAACATACTGAGTGGGCATATATCTTTAAAATAATTTGCCAACTAATAGTAGAGGAAAGAAGGTGTCAAAAGTGGCTTATTTGAGGAGTTATGTTGCCATCCCATTTCACAAAAATGTCCCAAAATGTTCAGAAAAGTTTTTCAGACTGCCGGCATAAATTGGGAAGTTTTGGTGCGGACCTGGAAATCCAAGATGGCCGCAAATTATGTCCAGATGCACCAGTCACACATAATTGACCTTGTAAAGCATTATGTTATTATAGAATTTCAAAGTTTGATGTAAATACCCCCCCCCCCCCATCCACACACACACACACACACACACACACACACACCACGACCCCCGACCCCCGACTCCCTGACACATCACATTTTATTTCAAAATCTTAACAAGAATCTGCTAATCAATTTTCTTTGACCTAACAAAAAAATAGTTGACCGCCAATTATGTGCAGATGCAGATTCTTTGACCTAACAAAAAACGAGAGAGATTCTGGAAAATAAGTATAGTGCGTAATGCTGCAGTGAACAGTTTTCACGATTTGCAGTGCGTGTTTGCAGCTGTGATTTGCCATGCAAATAAAATGTGCAATAAGCTTACCTGTAGCTGATTTCACCAAAATTTCAAAGTATGCTTATCTTCCTAAGTACACTTTGAAGGAGAAATCTCCAATTTAAGGATAAGTTTATTATTTTTTTATTTTTACTGAATTTATTACATTGGCTGTGATAATGTAATAAATTCAGTAAACTAATTCTGCATACTTTTAATTATAAAATATATGCTGTCGCTAGTTCTATATTAAATAATGCTGTTCGGGTAAAACAAATGATTACTCCCTCAAAGTATACTTAGCTAAATAAGTAATCTTAGCAATTTTGGTAAAATCGGCTGCTCGTTTTTACTCATGAAAGCTGGAAAGCAATCATTAACCCTTAGAATGTGGGAGCTAAAATTGTTGCCTGCTGTTGTTTCACATTTTGTTTTTTTTATTCTCAAGAAAAAAAATTGTTTGGCAGCACTTTATTGTCGAGCCCGCTTGCGGAAAGCGAGACATATTGATCAGAATGACGTCCGTGTGTCCGTGCGTGCGTCCGTCCGTCCGAAATCTGCGTTAAAGTTTTTAAATACCTTATATCTCTGCAGTACTAAGTCACATTGACTTGAAACTTCATATGCTTATTAGTCATGATCCATATAGTCATGCTGTGTCCCACTCGTGTGGCCACTGTGCACAAGGTCAAGGTAAAATGACTTAGAAGTTTGCGTTAAAGTTTCTGTCAAAATTTGCGTTAAAGTTTTCTGATACCTACTATCTCTGTAACTGTAAGTCGGATCTACTTGAATATGTGTATGCTTATTGGGCATGATCCATATTGAAGCGACCCAGCCAGCGAAGCATCGCTATATTGGACAACAAAACACGTCTGTCATTTTATGCACAGAACTTACCACGATCTCACGTTTCGTTAAAATGGGAAAGTCCGTGAATCCGATTACACATTCCAACCAATCCACTGTGCGGAATCTGGGACAACTTTCACATGTTGTCCGCGGATTCCAAATATGGTCCTCATTGTTCGAATGTTGTCCTCGGAGTCTATACGAGCCAATCAAAGGGCTGGATCTGCGGACAACGTCCGGACCGAAGGTTATAAATAGGAGTGAAATATGTCAGTTGTTGACTTTGTCCCGAGAGACGCAACTCGAGACGCAACTCGCGTCTCTGAACTCCCAATGCCAAACTATCACCCCTCCCCCTTAACCATTACTCACCAACGATGTTGCCAATGTCTGTTAGTCGTTACATGTGATGATTTGAACGTGATTATGACATTATTGATTATATTAATATTGGCTGGAACCATGATAATGCCAATGTCCCATTACCCCACCCACTTTTCCCCATTGCGATACGATTCCCGACTCAAGTTTCGTGAACCCTGCTGTGTGACTCCCCTCACACTCCTGTTAGGTGAACCCCACTCCATTGTCATGCGTCTTAGCTGTTGTGTGCCCCCCATTCAGCTAGTGTCATGATTTCAACCCCAGCTTCGTGACACCCGGTTGTGTGACTCCCCCACCCAGCTTAATTATTTCCCAACCCCAGCTTCGTGATTCCCGCTGTGCGACTCCCCCACCCAACATTAGTCCCAACCCCAGCTTTGTGATTCCCGCTGTGTGACTCCCCCACCCAGCATTATTTCCCACACCCAGCCTCGTGATCCCCGCTGTGTGACTCCCCCACCCAGTATTATTTCCCAACCCCAGCTTCGTGATTCCCGCTGTGCGACTCCCCCACCCAACATTAGTCCCAACCCCAGCTTCGTGATTCCCGCTGTGTGACTCCCCCACCCAGCATTATTTCCCACCTCAGCTTCGTGATCCCCGCTGTGTGACTCCCCCACCCAGCATTATTTCCCACACCCAGCCTCGTGATCCCCGCTGTGTGACTCCCCAACCCAGCATTATTTCCCAACCCCAGCTTCGTGATCCCCGCTGTGTGACTCCACAACCCAACATTAGTTCCCACCCCCAGCTTCGTGATCCCAGCTCTGTGACTTCCCCACCCATCATTATTTCCCACCCCCAGCTTCGTGATCCCCGCTGTGTGACTCAACCATCCAACATTATTCCCACCCCAGCTTCGTGATCCCCGCTGTGTACGTGACTCCTCCCCCACCCATCATTATTTCCCACCCCCAGCTTCGTGATCCCCGCTGTGTGACTCCCCCCACCCAGCATTATTCCCACCCAAGCTTCGTGATCCCCTCTGTGTGACTCCCCCACCCAAGCTTCGTGATTCCCGTCTAGGTCTGAGCGTGTACGCTTTAGAAAAGAGTTGCTCGTGTCCAGTCGTTCCCATAGTCGCCTATGTTAGTTAGTCTCGACTCGCATACATGTACTACGAATACTAACTGTTGATTTATATAGTCCTGTGTATCATCCCGGTACCATTATTGTTACCATGAATTGTCACCCTCATACAGTTGTAGGTGTTGCAGCAGTATAATATTGTGTTTTATGTCTTAGCAAAATATCAGGTATTAATACTGAATTCGCTACTGTCGTTCTTTCATTGCCAAGTAGCTAGTTATTCCCATTTTCATATCCCGGTTCACGAGGGCCCGCTACCAACCCCCTGCGTGAACAGGAAACTATGATTTACCCCGTATTCTTGAAGGCAGACGCAACGAAGGGTCATTACAATATATTCATTATGCGGCCCCTGTGCCCCAAGGTCAAAGCCAAATGACTTAGAAGTTTGCGTTATTATAATATCTGCGTTAAATTATTTACATACCTTATATATCCACAATTGTTACTCCAATTTACTTCCAACTTCCAATACTTCCTTTTCATCATCCATATATGCATTCCATACGCCTGCCCATGTGGTCCATATGACCAGGGTCAAGGTCAAATGACTTTGAAATTTATGTTAATGTTTTTGCATACCTTATATCTTCACAACACTTACTCAGATTTACTTCCAACATCCAATACTTCTTATTCATTATCCATGTTTTCATTATATAGCCTGCCCATGTGGTCCACATGCCCAAGGTCAAGGTCAAATGACTTTGAAAGTTGTGTTGTTAAAGTGTGTACATATCTTATGTCTCCACAACACTTACTCCGATTTACTTCATACTTCAAATACTTCTTTATTATCATCCTTATTTTCATTCTATAGCCCACCCGTGTGGCCCACATGCCCAAGATCAAGGTCAATTGGCTAAAGGTTGCGTTAAAGCTTTCACATACCTTATATCTCAGCAACCCTTAATTCAAACTTAAAATAAATACACTCTGAGACCAACAAATGCCTCGGCGGGCTCGACATGCGGGCCGCGGCCATATGGTAATTATTTCTGTTCGAAATGATTATAATGTGATGACAGACCATGTGTTAGTTGAGAACAATTGAAAAAAAAAAACAAAAAAAAACAGCAGACAATAATAATTAATTCCCATTGTGTTAAATATCACCTGTATCACATTCATAATTATTGACAGAATACTTGTAACTTGTTCTCACATTTATTTTCTTGCAGAACCATACCTGTGCGATTCCAGCCGCTCTAAAAGATTGGACAATTCATGGATTATGGTATGCTAAACAAATTGTAATATTTACCTTACCACTGCGCTTTCCATGTTAACCCTTACACCGCTATCTTATTTTTTTGTCGTCTGCTGTTTATTTTATTTTCCATTTTTATCATCAAAAACATGCGTTAACAGCACTTTAGAATAATTTACAACATGCTTTGACAGCACTTCAGAATCATTTCCATTGGAAATGATTCTTAAGTGCTGTCAAACCATGTTTTTATTGAGAAATAAGGCAAGATATCAAAGCAACAGCAGACGACAAGTGTTGTGTGTAGCGGTCTAAGGGTTAAGTCCTATTCCGCCATTTGTGTTTCAATTGAAGGAGAATCCACATAAGCTTGCTTTCTAATACTTATTCACAGTTTCTGTCTATGTATGTTGACGTGTATGTGTATTCTATTTGATAAATATCATTTAACCCTTACTATGCTGAATTAAATTTTGTCGTCTGCTGGAAATGTTTTATTTTCAATATTTCTCGATAAAAACCTGTTTTAGCAGCACATGATAATCGTCTCCATTGGAGACGACTCTCATGTGCTATCAAAACATTTTTTTTGTTAAGAATTAAGGCAAAAATGAAAAACAGCAGACGACAATTTTTGTCTCCCACGTAGTGATTGTTAAAGTCATTGGTGTTGCACTCCGCAGTTACCTAACACATTGAATGCCAGGCTAGTGTCTTTTGATACCCAAATTCATCACGCGCAGCTCAGAAACGATGAGCCTTGGAAATCCTACACGTGACCTAGCGTTGTCTGATACATGTGATATTGGAGGATGGAAGCGTATGCATATCTTTGATGAATCCATTCATAAGGATTCATATTTTCACTGTGAATTATTCTGGGATTTGCACCCGGGGTCAAGTTTTTGGTGTAATAAACATGCCTGGCACCAGATCAGGACATTGTCTTTCAGTGCTTCAGATTATTTGTTTTGTAATTTTACAGCTGAATGTACAGTTGATCCTCATTCCCATATGTATATGTGGCTGTAACTGGAGAGATGGGGCTTATGGGATTTGTGACCACTGTATATCTTGATCAAATAGCACACTCCTGTTGCTGATAACAATCTATACTGATTATTACATGCATGACGGGTGTTTCATTGATTGAATGTGGCATAAAGTGTAGATCCTGATGATAAGACTTTGCGGATGCACAGGCTGATCTGGATCCACGCTAGTCATAAAACCCATAAGCCCCATTTCTCTAGTCACAGCCACATATGACCTTGCAGTTGAACAGATCTAAACCCCAATGTGTCAGTCAATCAGCTCGATATCCAAAGACAGTAGCCTGGTATTCTGTTTTGAACAGTATACGTTTTGGCGGTACATTAGCTAAGCCTCCATATTTTAAAAAAAGTGGGTGAGGTACATATAAAACAAAAACAAATTTATATTTAATCCGAATCTAAGTGAAAGTGATACTCCTTGCGATATATTTATACAGTCAAACCTGTGAATTAAGGCTAGTCATGGAAAGAGAAAACAAATTGGTATTTGATCACCCATATCTGACCGACCGTCCAAAGTCAAGGTCACTGAGGACTTATATTAATTTTGTATTATTATTATAAAGGCTGCCAGCGAGGGGATTAGCTTATTGATAACAATGCCCTTGTTTATGTCGTAACTGAATAATTACCATTTTGCTCATGCATCATTACATGATAATTCCAGCAAAAAAATATTTACACAATTCCCTAACATTTGATTGGCCCGTAGCAAGTCTCTGTCCAAAAGTTATATCCCAGTAAACTCCCACGCCGAACTACTTTCCGCAACCGTGAGGCGCAGTTAAAATAATTCTTAAGAAAACGGAAAATAAACACATTTACCAGATGAATTTATTTCAAATGCTGGAATTATAAGGAATGAATGGCATTTTTGTTGAATTTATCGGGGATATAAACATGGAAAAGTCGCGGGAATACTGGACGAGGCCTTCCGGCCTTCGTCCAGTATTCCCGCGACTTTTCCAAGTTTATACCCCGATAAATTCCACAAAAAGGCCATTCATTCCTATATTAACACATTCACTAAAGGTCAGCATCGGCTATCAGGGTAAATGTTGTTCTAAAATGTTGTACTTACCATACGAAGTTTAGTGAGACTGGCCCCAGTAATTCTCGTGTTTCAGGCCAGCGAGAGCCGACTTGCATTGGCCAACACACTGTAACTCATCCTGGCACTTCGACGGCAACCAGCTTGCAGTAAGTCCTTAACCGGTGTCTCGCATCGAAAAATGCACCGGTTTCCTGACGAGATCCCATTCAGCTCTACTTGGAGCTATCGCATAAACACATTTTCGCGTAGTAAATTTATTGTGCCGGTTACTAGGCAAAAATGTGTTTATGCAGTATCTTCTGCATGTAGCTGCATGGGTTACTAGGCATGAAAATGTGTTTATGCAGTATCTTCTGCATGTAGATGCATGGGTTATTGGGCGAAAATGTGTTTATGCAGTATTTTCTGCATGTAGATGCATGGGTTATTGGGCGAAAATGTGTTTATGCAGTATCTTCTATATATTGGGAATTTACAGGAACCCAGCGCCTATTTCGACGTGAAACATTTTACGCCGGTGCGGAGGGCAACACCAATTTGTGGTGAATAGTTGTGGCCGATAGAGAAATGGGACATTAGAGCCTTCGTAACAACTGTATATAGACATAGATTAAAGAAACCACCCACTGCCACTGGAGGTTTGGCGGGCATGCGTATCTTAACCGTTTGAACCCGAAAGTCCGCTATAGCGGTTTATGCAAACAGTTCAGATCCAGATGGGCCGGCTCGTAACGAGCCATCTGATCAGGATCTACACTTTTTGCAAGTAATTTTCATATATTTTTTAGACAACAAAAACAACCCCTTTTCATAAATGGACTAATCTGAAAATCATTTTGTGACGATTGGATTGGTCGGAAAATTAGCATATCACAGTCCATTCCAGTTTAGGGTTGAAAGGGTTAACTCTTACAATGCTGAATTAAATTTTGTCAAATATATCTAGTTTTGTCGCAGAACCATCAATGGAGGCAAATTCTCCAGCATGTGAATCATCATTAAAATAAACGGTACTTGATTCTTTGTCCAGGGCTCCAGGTAAGATGTGTTTTTGCGCACACACGGCGAGGTACTTATGTGGCTAGAGAACAATGGGTAACTGTAAATGCTATTCATTCCGTTCTCTTACGTGGCTATATTTTTCTCTTACGTGGCTACATTAAACAAAAGAAAAGCCAAATAAGTATCCATTTGTAGGAACGTCCGTCAAAAACGCAATACCTTTGTACAAAAACGCAGGAGATTTTATTTATACGTGTTACAAAAAAACCTGTGTGTCGGACACCTTCATATTATTATTCTATAAAGGCACACGGAGACAAATTGGGTAGGACTATCCCTACAGTTCTGTATATTACTCATATTTCTTATTGTAACAGTTACAAGTATACTAATTTAAACCATTTGCTTTTGATCTACACCAATTGTTTTGTGTATGATTTCATTTACGCCATGTTTAAATGTTGAATATTTCCAGATACGTTCCTCACATTGATGGCTAACCATCCTGTGTCATTCGGATGACTGAAATGATTTACTTACTTTTTCTCTCGAAATATTGTCCATATAAATATATGGCCACATATGCATCCCAGGGTGTCCGGTTTAGAGAGGTTCCACTGTGAAACATGTATATAACTACTTTAAGACACGCGTGGGTGCTTTGCCATCATGAACATACATTATATGCGGAGATAAATGGACACGGAATATATAAAAATTAATAACAAATAACTTGCCTCTGTGTTCGGTTTAGAGGGGTTCGACTGTATCCAGATATGCTTCACATATTGTTGGTTAACCACTCTGTGTCATTCGGGTGACATTTACCTACTCCCTTTGTGGTCGAGACAAGTCACAGCCTTGTTGTTGAGGTTCTCTGGGGTAAAACATACAATATCAACGTTATACATAAACACATACAGGCATTACATGTATAAATGACAGATGATAATAAGTTGCTGGAGGTCAATCGATGAGTCCAAATATAGGTAGACCAGGTGTATTATCATATCATAGCCTCGTTTTCGTGTATACTAACTACATGATAAAGTGCACGTGCATGCATGTCAATATAATAGTGTATCTTGGTGCGCAAAATAGACATGTAGTGTGGCTCAGTGGTATCGAAGCGGGAGCATATCCATACGTTAGCGGAACTTTTGTTCATTTTATCTGGTCGAGAGTTCGAACCTCACAAAACGCATTACTTTTGTGATATCATTCTGTTTTTTTGTTATGACTGCTTGCTGGAGAAGGGAATAAGTGAAACGGTGAGGGTTATCACTATTACTGTTTGACCTCAATATGATATGATCTGCGAGAACATACTCCAAGATTCTTCATGTACACACGTATGTGCATTTAGTTATTAGTTTTCTTCAAAGTGAGAGACTAACGTTCTACATGTAATCTATCTCATGCTTACTTAATGTAATTTGTAATAGCAACACACATACAAAAGAAATATATAATAAAATATAAACAAATAAAAATATATGTGTATACATGTATGAAAAACTAAGATTCGAACTCACTACCTACGGCATTGTTATCTTCACTGTAACCCCTCGACTACATAACACTTGATAACAAATCTCAAAAATCAATATTGAAAAGGAATATTGCCACGGGTATATTTACCTGTCTCACCTATTCTGTGTTTTGTTTATGATCGGTTTGTATGTAAACAAGTAGCAAGTTATCGTCTGCGGACTATACATATAATAGGCAGACGATAATAAGTTGCTAGCAGTCTACAGCCGACTTTATAAATAGGTAAAACAGGTAAGTTATCTTATTATAGCCACGTTCCAATTCACTGCACAAGAAGTGATATAATTTGTGCCAGCTTTCGCCGTATATACAGATAATGGTGTGTAGCGCAGTGGGTATGTGGAAGATGTTAGTGGGTATGTGGAAGGTATGTGGAAGGTGTTAGTGGGTATGTGGAAGTTGTTAGTGGGTATGTGGAAGGTGTTTGTGGAAGTTGTTAGTGGGTATGTGGAAGGTGTTAGTGGGTATGTGGAAGGTGTTAGTGGGTATGGAAGTGAGTGGGTATGTGGAAGGTGTTAGTGGGTATGTGGAAGGTGTTAGTGGTATGTGGAAGTTAGTGGGTATGTGGAAGGTGTTAGTGGGTATGTGGAAGTGGGTATGTGGAAGGTGTTAGTGGGTATGTGGAAGGTGTAGTGGGTATGTGGAAGGTGTTAGTGGGTATGTGGAAGGTGTTAGTGGGTAGTGTAGTGGGTATGTGGAAGGTGTAGTGGGTATGTGGAAGGTGTTAGTGGGTATGTGGAAGGTGTTAGTGGGTATGTGGAAGTTGTTAGTGGGTATGTGGAAGGTGTTAGTGGGTATGTGGATATGTGGAAGGTGTTAGTGGGTATGTGGAAGGTGTTAGTGGGTATGTGGAAGTTGTTAGTGGGTATGTGGAAGTTGTTAGTAATATTAACTTTTAGTCACAAGGTCAGTGGTTCAAACCCCCACACAACCGTATGTTATAAAAGGAAAACAAATTTTAGTTGTTGTTTTTGTTGTTTTTTGTTATTGTTTTTTGTGTGTTTTTTATGAGGGTCTGTACTCGATTTCGATGTGTAGGGGAAATGTGTGCATTCTTTTCGTCAGCTTAATTTTCAAAAGCTGTGTCGGTGTCAGAGCAGTCACTGGCTGTGGATGCTGTGTCCGTGCCCTCTTCATCCGTCACCTCGATGATGAACCGCGCAATAGCTTCCTCCACAGCAATGTCTCATGAACTGTGCGCCGTATAACGTCTCTGTCAAACGCGTACACGACGTAACGGTCACGTCGTGGTTCCCGTGACGTTTCTCCTGACGCCCTAGCGATACGTCGACATGTCCACTAGCTGACGCCAGTGTAGTTGGCTGCCCTTGCTGTGGCCTTCTCCACTGGTATTTGCAAAGAGCCTGCAATCTTCTCCTCTTTGCAAATTTTCAGAACATTTCTGATGATCGACGATTTGCCTGGAGCGTTATCAGCCATTGCTTTTATCGAATGCGTATGAATTGAAAAAAAAAAACGCACTCGGAATGACTTTGCGCCTGCTAAATCTGAAGGAATTGTACGGCAAAGTAACTTTGTGCGTGTTGTATACACTAAATTTAAACCTGTTTGACTTGGGTTTTTTTAAGCTAAAAGAAAAAAAAAGGTACAGTTTTGCGACTCGAACTCACAAACGCTGTGTTCATAGTATTCGTGGCTAACCACTGCACTATCATAGACACATGCAAACATTGACAGTGGCATCGATATTGATCGTTATAACCGTGCAATCAATAAGTGTTTACATACCTACCTTACCTATATCATGTTATGGATATTGATTGTTTGTTTATAAACAAGTAGCAAGCTATCGTCTGCGGACTCTCTTTTTTATGCCACCGGGTTTCGAAGAAACGGGTGGCATATAGTGTTTGGACCGTCCGTCTGTCTGTCTGTCCGTCTGTCCATCCGTCTGTCCGTCCGTCCGTCACACTTTTCGGTTCACCACTTTGTCACAGTTTCTCAAATTTCGGTTAACCACTTTGTCACAGTTTCTCAAATATGCTGCAGGTGGCATCCGCGTTCGACAGACGCATTTCTTGTTTTGTATAGTACTAGCAGTGGTGTAACCTGGGGGGCGTTTCACTAAACTTCGTACGACTAAAATGTGTGTAAGTGCAAACATATGATAGTCTGTAAATGTCACATTAACAATGTTTTCTTGTAAACGATTATTGGCCTATGCTCTATAAATGTAAGTCCATCAATTGAAATTTCAAGCCGATCCTAAATATGCACTTGCGAACATTTTATTCGTACGAAGTTTAGTGAGACGGCCCCAGGTTCTTCCCGAGGGGGTGCGAATTGTGAAGCGTGTTTGGAAAGAGGCGCGGGAGCATCCTTTTCTGGAATAAAATATTGATTTCTACCTTCAATTTCCCCGTTTATAGTGATTTCAAAGCTATAATATTCATAGATAGTGTAATTCTTTTTGACTGACTAGTCTCATTATTTTGTAGCCAATCATGGCAGACATGAAGGTACACTGGCCCAATCTGTACTCAGATACTGATCCTGACTGACTAGTATAATTATTGTGTAGACAATCATGGCAGACATGAAGGCACACTGGCCCAATCTGTACTCGGATACTGAACCTGACTGACTAGTATAATTATTTTGTAGACAATCATGGCAGACATGAAGGTACACTGGCCCAATCTGTACTCGGATACTGATCCTGACTGACTAGTATAATTATTTTGTAGACAATCATGGCAGACATGAAGGCACACTGGCCCAATCTGTACTCGGATACTGAACCTGACTGACTAGTATAATTATTTTGTAGACAATCATGACAGACATGAAGGTACACTGGCCCAATCTGTACTCGGATACTGATCCTGACTGACTAGTATAATTATTTTGTAGACAATCATGGCAGACATGAAGGTACATTGGCCCAATCTGTACTCGGATACTGATCCTGACTGACTAATATAATTATTTTGTAGACAATCATGGCAGACATGAAGGCACACTGGCCCAATATGTACTCGGATACTGATCCTGACTGACTAATATAATTATTTTGTAGATAATCATGGCAGACATGAAGGCACACTGGCCCAATCTGTACTCAGATACTGATCCTGACTGACTAGTATAATTATTTTGTAGACAATCATGGCAGACATTAAGGTACACTGGCCCAAGCTGTACTTGGATACTGACTGACTGACTAGTATAATTATTTTGTAGACAATCATGGCAGACATGAAGGTACACTGGCCCAATCTGTACTCAGATACTGATCCTGACTGACTAGTATAATTATTTTGTAGACAATCATGGCAGACATTAAGGTACACTGGCCCAAGCTGTACTTGGATACTGACTGACTGACTAGTATAATTATTTTGTAGAAAATCATGGCAGACATGAAGGTACACTGGCCCAATCTGTACTCGGATACTGACTGACTGGTATAATTATTTTGTAGACAATCATGGCAGACATGAAGGTACATTAGCCCAATCTGTACTCGGATACTGATCCTGACTGACTAGTATAATTATTTTGTAGACAATCATGGTAGACATGAAGGTACACTGGCCCAATCTGTACTCGGATACTGATCATGACTGACTAGTCTAATTATTTTGTAGACAATCATGGCAGACATGAAGGTACATTGGCCCAATCTGTATTCGGATACTGATCCTGACTGACTAGTATAATTATTTTGTAGACAATCATGGCAGACATTAAGGTACACTGGCCCAAGCTGTACTTGGATACTGACTGACTGACTAGTATAATTATTTTGTAGAAAATCATGGCAGACATGAAGGTACACTGGCCCAATCTGTACTCGGATACTGACTGACTGGTATAATTATTTTGTAGACAATCATGGCAGACATGAAGGTACATTAGCCCAATCTGTACTCGGATACTGATCCTGACTGACTAGTATAATTATTTTGTAGACAATCATGGTAGACATGAAGGTACACTGGCCCAATCTGTACTCGGATACTGATCATGACTGACTAGTCTAATTATTTTGTAGACAATCATGGCAGACATGAAGATACATTGGCCCAATATGTACTCGGCTACTGATCCTGACTGACTAGTATAATTATTTTGTAGACAATCATGGCAGACATGAAGGTACATTGGCCCAATCTGTACTCGGATTCTGATCCTGACTGACTGGTATAATTATTGTGTAGACAATCATGGCAGACATGAAGGTATACTAGCCCAATCTGTACTCGGATACTGATCCTGACTGACTAGTATGCTTATTGTGTAGACAATCATGGTATACATGAAGGTACACTGGCCCAATCTGTACTCGGATACTGACTGACTGACTGACTAGCATAATTATTGTGTAGACAATCATGGCAGACATGAAGGCACACTGGCCCAATCTGTACTCGGATACTGATCCTGACTGACTAGTATAATTATTTTGTAGACAATCATGGCGGACATGAAGGTACACTGGCCCAATCTGTACTCGGATACTGACTGACTGACTAGCATAATTATTGTGTAGACAATCATGGCAGACATGAAGGCACACTGGCCCAATCTGTACTCGGATACTGACTGACTGACTAGCATAATTATTGTGTAGACAATCATGGCAGACATGAAGGTACACTGGCCCAATCTGTACTCGGATACTGACTGACTGACTAGCATAATTATTTTGTAGACAATCATGGTAGACATGAATGTACACTTGCCCAATCTGTACTCGGATACTGATCCTGACTGACTAGTATAATTATTTTGTAGACAATCATGGCAGACATGAAGGCACACTGGTCCAATCTGTACTCGGATACTGATCCTGACTGACTAGTATAATTTTTTTGTAGACAATCATGGCAGACATAAAGGCACACTGGCCCAATCTGTACTCGGATACTGATCCTGACTGACTAGTATAATTATTTTGTAGACAATCATGGCAGACATGAAGGTATACTGGCCCAATCTGTACTCGGATACTGATCCTGACTGACTAGTATGATTATTGTGTAGACAATCATGGTATACATGAAGGTACACTGGCCCAATCTGTTCTCGGATACTGACTGACTGACTAGTATAATTATTGTGTAGACACTCATGGCAGACATCATGAAGGTACACTGGCTCAATCTGTACTCGGATACTGATACTGACTGACTGGTATAATTATTGTGTAGACTATCATGGCAGACATGAAGGTACATCGGCCCAATCTGTACTCTGATACTGATCCTGACTGACTGGTATAATTATTGTGTAGACTATCATGGCAGACATGAAGGTACACTGGCCCAATCTGTACTCGGATACTGATACTGACTGACTGGTATAATTATTGTGTAGACTATCATGGCAGACATGAAGGTACATCGGCCCAATCTGTACTCTGATACTGATCCTGACTGACTGGTATAATTATTGTGTAGACTATCATGGCAGGCATGAAGGTACACTGGCCCAATCTGTACTCGGATACTGAACCTGACTGACTGGTATAATTATTGTGTAGACTATCATGGCAGACATGACGGTACACTGGCCCAAGCTGTACTCGGATACTGATCCTGACTGACTAGTATAATTATTTTGTAGACAATCATGGCAGACATGAAGGTACACTGGCCCAATCTGTACTCGGATACTGATCCTGACTGACTAGTATAATTATTTTGTAGACAATCATGGCAGACATGAAGGTACATTGGCCCAATCTGTACTCGGATACTGACTGACTGACTAGTATAATTATTTTGTAGACAATCATGGCAGACATGAAGGTACACTGGCCCAATCTGTACTCGGATACTGACTGACTGACTAGTATAATTATTTTGTAGACAATCATGGCAGACATGAAGGTACATTGGCCCAATCTGTACTCGGATACTGACTGACTGACTAGTATAATTATTTTGTAGACAATCATGGCAGACATGAAGGTACATTGGCCCAATCTGTACTCGGATACTGATCCTGACTGACTAGTATAGTTATGTTGTAGACAATTATGGCAGACATGAAGGCACACTGGACCAATCTGTTCTCGGATACTGCTCCTTACGGGTTATGGTGAGTATCACATGTAGAAAACAAAATTTGAGACACGGCATGTGATTTTGTACCGTCGGCATGTGATTTTGTACCGTCGGACCTCTGCGCAATTTCATAAAATACGTTTTCAAAATTTACAATATTTTCCGTAAATGGCGTCAAAAGTTGACAAAATTATCACAATAATTCCGCATGTCAACTTTTGACTTTATGAAAAATATTGTAAATTTTGTTAACATATTTAATGAAATTCCGCAGATGTCCGAAGGTACAAAATCACATGGTGTATCTCATATGTGACTGGAGAAATGGGGTTCATGGTAATTATGACCAGTGTAACTTGTGGTCCAGTAGCACGCTCCTGTAGCCTCATAACACGCTATATTGCTGGTTAGAAGCATGACAGGTGTTTGCTTGATGAAATGGCGAACAGTGCAAATCCTGGATGCAACGTCTGGTCTGACTCTACATGGCTGCAAATTCCATAATCCCCATTTCTCCTAAACTGGACTTCTTGGATCAGAGCTCCAGATAAGGTGCGTATTTGCCGTAGTTTACGCACTTACTTTAGCAGAATACGCATGATTATCAAAAAATGGGAGTAAAAAACACTTACAGCAATGTGAATATACGCAAGGATTTTCGAATTAGTGAAACAGTGTTTTCTTTTTGAAGCTCAAATAAATGAATTTAATTTTTTTTATCATTTGTTCACTATTTTAGAAGAAAGAAAATCATTAACACATTTGTAAAAGTAAAATAAGCTTTAAAATTGAAATCTTGGTGTGTAATATTCTTTAGAAACGAAACTTATCTGTAGCCTATTTCATCAACATTACAAAATATACTTTACTAGCAAAGTATACTTTGAGGGAGTAATCATTTATTTTTCCTGAAATGCATTATTTCATATAGAACTAACAAATGCATGTATTTCATGATTAAAAGTATGCAGACTTATTATACTGAATTTATTACATTATCACAGCCATAATGGCTGTGATAATGTAATAAATTCAGTATAATAAAAATTAATAAATTTATCATAAAATTGAAAATTTCTCCCTCAAAGTATACTTTGCTACTAACGTATACTTTGCAATGTTGATGAAATAGGCTACTGGAGCTCTGGGAATCACTATATTTCAGGACTCACGAGTGGTCTAAGCATGGAACCTGCTGTACTGACCTCCCTGCCACGTCTAATGAGCTCAACTATTTCTCACAGGGTCTACAGATGAACAAAAAATTTGACATCGGAAGGTAACCACTATAGTAGTGAATGTATTGATTGATTGATTGATTGATTGATTGATTGATTGATTGATTGATTGATTGATTGATTGATTGATTGATTGATTGATTGATTGATTGATTGATTGATTAACCCTTTCACCCTAGTAACTGGGGGCGTTTCACTAAACTTCGTACGACTAAAATGTACGTAAGTGCAAAATTATGATAGTCTGTAAATTTCACATTAACAATGATTTCTTGTAAACAATTATTGGATTTACATTTATTGAGCATCGGCTGCATATAAATGTAAATCCATCAATTTAGATGTCCAGACGATCATAAATGTGCACTTACGAACATTTTAGTCGTACGAATTTTAGTGAAACGGGCCCTGGAAATTAAATTTGATATGTTAATTTTGCAACCAACCCAATACTCACATAATGATTTTCAGACTAGTTCATTTATGAAAAGGGGGTGCTTTTGTTCTCAAAAACATGAAAATGACTTGCAAAAAGTACAGATGATGATGAGACGGCTCGTCACGAGCTGGCTCATCTGAATCTACACTTTTTGCCAATATCACTATTTATCCCGTCAACACAGTGCGTATGTGCCGTGAAACACGGTGCCGTGAAACATTTTTGATATCCAGTCAATACCAGTTTTGCATTTCACAGCCATTTGCAGGTGTTGACGGGATAAATAGCCGAGCACATCCCGTTTCCGTGCCGCGCCAGATATTGTTTCCAATTCACGGCACTAACCTTCTATTCTCTATCTAGTTTCCTTATTTCTGAACCAAAGTATATGTTGTGACCACTCATTTGAACCGTCTCGGCGAGACGGTTCAAATGAGTGGTCACAACATATACTTCTGATGAGAAATAAAGACATTCTTGAGCCTTGCCGGATATTTTTCCCATTCACGGCACTAACCTACTATTCTCCATGCTGTGCCTGTGCTGTTGATAGGGTTACTTGGCTGTCGTTTAATGTCCCCATTCACCATCAACGTCATAATGAGACGAGCCAGGTGATTTTGTTTCTAAGAAGATCTGCAGTTTGTCATGAAAATAGTTACTAAGTATTTTCTATAAATGGTCGCTAGTTGGCGAAATGTTCATGAAATGAAAATGAATAGAATTCCGCATTGCTATGAAAATGTTGTAAACTTTCGATGTCATTTACTGAAATATCACAGTTTCTGTAAATCTTTTTAATGAAAATCACGCATCTTGGGTAGAAAATGACATGGCTTGTCTTGTATACAAACAGAAATGCACTGGTATGGGCGGCCACCATACAATCGGCAGTCAGCACTCCAGATAAGTTGTGTATCTAAAGAGTCTTATACCCCCGATTTTCAAATTCAATGCTTATTTTACTTTTACAAAATATATTATTGATTTTCTTCCTTATTAAATAGGGAACAAATGATAAAACATGAATCAAATTTAAAAATTCCACTTTATTTGAGCTGCAAAAAGCAAACACCGTTTGCTTTTTGCATCTCAACTCAATAAGTTTTCAACTTTATTACAGCATTTTCACTACTCAATTTGAAAATCAATGCGTATTTTCACATTACTGTGAGTATTTTGTACTCCCACTTTTGATAATAAATGCGTATTCTGCTAAAATAAGTGTGTAAAATACGCCAATACGCACCTTATCTGGAGCATTTAAGCAAAGCATTGCAATACAAACCTTCAGCACACAGATGGAAGACTCAGACCTAGGACCCAATACTTGGGGATGACTCGCCACAACGTTGTGCCTGAAAAATTGTTTCTCTATTAAACACTCTCTCTAAGGAATTTAACAAGAGTTGAACAATGGGGAAATCTACTCCGAAACCTAATCAGATGGTTTGGATTTTATGTAAGAAAACGCAAGTTAAATTTTAAAAATTGGTTCACTGTTTCTGTAACTGAAAATATAACCAAAATAAATAATTTGGAGAGCTCTCGAAATCATTTGGAGCGAGCAATATAACATTTGATTTGGAGAGCTCTCGAAATCATTTGGAGCTATCTCTAAATCATTTGGAGAGCTCTCGAAATCATTTGGAGAGCTCTCGAAATCAATTAATGATATCTCGAAATCATTTAGAGAGCTCTCTAAATCATTTGTAGCGAGCATTATATAACTTTGATTTGGAGAGCTCTCTAAATCATTTGGAGCTATCTCTAAATCATTTGGAGAGCTCTCGAAATCATTTGGAGAGCTCTCGAAATCATTTGGAGAGCTCTCGAAATCAATTAATAATATCTCGAAATCATTTAGAGAGTTCTCGAAATCATTTGTAGCGAGCATTATATGACTTGATTTGGAGAGCTCTCTAAATGATTTCGAGATATCATTAATTGATTTCGAGAGCTCTCCAAATGATTTAGAGAGCTCTCCAAATCAAATTTTATATAATGCTCGCTCCAAATCATTTCGAGAGCTCTCCAAATGATTTCGAGACATCATTAATTGATTTCGAGAGTTCTCCAAATGATTTCGAGAGCTCTCCAAATATTTATTGCTAGCTCCAAATATTTGTTGCTAGCAATATATATTTCAGTTTATGTAGATTTGGCGTTCCATAGATATTAGATCTAAATCCAACATACCCTGTCAATATGCAAATTGATCAGGATCTGCACTCGTTGCCAGTCATATTAGTTTCCTTCTGTCAGCTGGCAGCCCGACTTGTTTATTGCAGAATGGGTCGGTAGAGCATTGGACTGCAATACCGGGGGTCATGGTTTACTCCCCACCCTAGGCCTGAACAGTTCTTTAACTCTTTGCATGCTAGCGGTGAAAATATCCGCCAAACAAATTAGGAGTATATTTTTTATTTCTCTCTGTAAATATGTCTTGGAATTTCATTAGAATTGAGTCCTCAGGACTCAATTCTAATGAAATTACAAGACATATTCATGATATTTACAAGGAGAAATAAAAGAAAACATGATGATTATTGTCCGCTATTTTTTAACTATGTGTAGCCCACAAGTTTCCCAGCATGCACAGAGTTAATGGTATTTCCATCCTACTAGTATTTTGAATGACACTTTGAATGAACTGAGGTCTTGTCTATATATGTGGCTGTGATTGGAGAAATGGGGCTTATGGGATTTGTGACCTGTGTAGCTCCTGATCAAATAGCACTCGTAGCCTGATAACGATCGATATTGGTCACAATAATAAAGCAGGACATATGTTTCTATGATGGAATAGCGAACAATGCAGTTTCTGATCAGACTGTGCGGATGCACAGACTGATCTGGATCTACACTGGTCTCGACGCTCATAAGCCCCATTTTTTCAGTCACAGCCAAATGACCTTAGCTGTTGCTGGGACATTAAACCCATTCAATTTCACTTTTGTGTCTCTATTTCAGCATCCTGGCCGACAGTGGAATAGTCCCCACTCTGGCTAAGACATACAGTGTAAGTCCACAGGTTGAAGTAACGGACCGAGGTCTATAAATACATTAAATATGCCTAAAAGCATCAATAAATGAAGAAAAACAATATTTTTGTTTACCCCCTCCATATAATTCATTATAATGAATTTTATGGAGGGGGTAAAAAAACAACTTTTTCTTCATTTATTGATGCTTTTAGGCATATTTAATGTATTTATAGACCTCGGTCCGTTACTTCAACCTGTGTGTAAGTCTTCCACACATCACACATGTACAGGGTGTGCCAAAAGTTTGGTAATCATTTTGTTTGTTAACCATTTGATCCCAAGTAACTGAAATGGGTTATTTAGACTATTTTGTCGCGCCCGCTTGCGGACAGCGCGATAAAGTCTGCACATTGACTACGTACGTAAGTACTTGCGTCCTTGTTAAAGTTTTTGGTTACAATGTTTCGGTATACTATCAAAGCCTCGGCGGGCGCGACATGCGGGCCGTGGTTATCTAGTATTAATATAAATGGTAAATTTTGCTTAAAAAAAATAATGTAGATCCTGATGAGACAGCTCGTTGCGACGCACAGGCTGATCTGAATCTACACTTGTGGCAAAATCCATTACCCCATTTCTCTAATCAGATATCAGTATGCATCTGATCACAACCGTGTCTGGATTTGAGGAAACCACTTCGTTTTTAGTAAACAATTGAAATGTAATTCAGGGAAACGTTGCTTAAATTAGTTCGAAAGTTGGCACAAAGTTTGGTAGTTTGCTGTTTGATGTGAGTAACAGTTCCATGAAAACACATCTTGGTATTTAATTAGAATTTTCTCCAAGGAGACAATTCTAATGAAATGCCAAGATATGTTTTCATGTCCCGGCAAGTTACGAAGTAATAGTCTCGAAAAAATATTTTTAACTAATGTGAAAGAACAGCCTTCAACAATATGTAATGTTTGCACAGATAAAGCAGTGTATTCTTTGATCAGGTAAATTAACACTGCTGCTTGACTCTTCGACGGAAAAAGACACTTCCACAGAATGCAAGTGAAATACTGCATTTTCCTATTTTTGAATTATCGAAAAATTCAGCGTAATAAAATTCAACGTAGCAGAAGCCAGTTATATAGAAAATAATATGATGTGAAACAACCTTCACATAAATATTTTGATGTAACCGACTTCAAGTAAACGGGTGTAGACTGTATAGTTATGTACATGCAATATGAATGCGTTCTATTTTTTAGTACAATGACTTCACCGAGGCCGTGAAAAAGGCCACAGGATATGTCCCAGTGATTGATTGTACTTTTATGAAGATGGTAAGTCTTGGACAAAATACTCTAACCTTAAAAGTCTGTTGTCTGCTGCAGTTTCAGATTTTGTCTTTTTCTCAATAAAAACATAGTTTAGCAGCACTTTAGAATCATTTCTAAAGTGTTGCCAAACCATGATTTATTGAGAAAAATAATTTCAGTTCTGTTATTTTTGGCAATTTACTAGTTCTACATCCAAGATTATTTGTTTAAAGGTATAACATATACAGTTAACTAAATTTTGACATTTTTGAATGGGTCAAATTGTAGCCGTATATAACATATCGGAGGCGAATTTGTGTAGCTTCGTACGTACTGTGCCGTGAGACCTAAAGATAATAGCTGCTGTATTCATACACACGAAATGTCTTGATTCGTATTTTCCAAAATTTAACTGATAAACTGAGCCCAAAACGGTGAAAACTATAGAGAATAGTATATGTAGAGTTTTAGATACAAAGCAAGACAGACCAAAACGCCATAGGATAAGTTGGCACAGGGCACAATTTTCTTGGTCGTACTCGCCGGCTCCCATAGAAATTTGCTTGACATAATATGCTATCCCCAAGGGAGATAACATATAAAAATCAGCTGCGAGTCCAACTGAAATGGGTGGTAAACAGTGTCTTAGTATATTCTCCTTTACATATTTCAAACAGAGTAATTGTAGTAAATGGTGTTATGGGAAACTGTATAACACTACATATTTTGTATGTGGAGAGGGGAAGGAGCTCTATAGAAACAGGAAGAATCCAGTAAGGCTTAGCATAAGATGCAAATTACTATAGCCAGTACAGTCCATAGTAAGTGCAGCAACAACACGTTTTAATAAATGGCACCACTTTGCACTGATACAGTAACAAGAACAGACGGATCAACATGAATGTTAAGTGTAAGATAATCTGCCACGATGTAACAAAGGTCCCTACAAAAGATGACAACCAGCCTATCACAACCAAGAGCATCGTATATTCACATAAATCACATATGGCTGTGACTGAAGAAATAAGGATTATGGGATTTGTGACCAGTGTAGCTCGTGATTAAATAGCACACTCATGGGGACCGTTTCACTAAACTTAGTACGACTAAATGTTCGTAAGTGCCAATTTAGGATCGTCTGGGAATTTCAATTGATGGATTTATATGTATTGCTCAATACATGTAAATCCAATAATTATTTACAAGAAAACAGTGTTAATGTTGAATTTACAGACTATCATATTTTTGCACTTACGAACATTTTAGTGGTACGAAGTTTAGTGAAACGGGCCCCTGTAGCCTGATAACGATCTCTATTGCTTGTTAGAAGCATGGCGGGTGTTTCATTGATGGAATGGCGAACAGTGTAGACTTAGAATGTAGATCCTGATCAGACTGTGCAGATGGATAGGCTGATCAGGTATACACTGGTCGCAACCTCATAAGTCCCATTTCTCCAGTCACAGCCTTATAATTAATTCCAATTGATTTACCTGATTTTGAGCATTTTCATTGGCTACGAGCAGTGACACGACATGTCAAGAGTTGATACATGAAACAAACTCCATAACAGATGAAATGTTGTAGTGATTCAAAATTTCATATGCGAAAAACACAATGTTGCAAATACATGTAAATTACCTACCTTTGTTTACGTTCCATTTGGTCTGAGCGACGTTCCACTTCCCACCATACTGTTATTTTGAAGTTACGTTGCTGATTTCCATGTGACCGTCATAAAAATGCTTGTGGCTTACAAGTGTGTCGGAATGTAGAAAACATATGATTTAACATCGCTTTAATAGCTTTTGAAGTAGAATTAGCTTGGATAGAATTATAAAGAATGAACAATATTATTTAATAATTCGTTGGGATATCACCTTTTAAAGGTCCAACAATACTGGCCTTCATCCAGTATAGTTTTATTTTTGTCTCATCCACGATAATGGAAAGTGAGACATAACGGTCACAATTCCGGCGTCGTCGTCTGAAATTTTGGACGTTGTCAAAATTTCAGATATCTCTGATCATTACCAAACTTCATCAATAGCTTCCTTACATTGATAGCTATCCATTCGGTGTCATTTGGGTGACCGTGACCTTCACCTTGGCGACATTGAGCTTTGTGTCAATAATTTTACACGTACGTCTAAATGTTGGCATATCTCCCGATTCGTTAGTCGGATCCTTACCAAACTTCATCAATAGCTTCCTCATATCGATGTATATCCATCCAGTGTCATTTGGTTGGCCTTGACCTTGGTGACCTTAACCTTTGTGGGACGTAAATTTTGGACATAGCCAAATTTCAATATCTCTTGATCTGTTGAATCATTGCCAAATTTCATCAATAGCTTTCTCACACTGATGGCTATACACCCACTGTCATTCGGGTGACCTTGGTGACCTTAACCTTTGTGGGCTGTCAATTTTGGACGTAGCCAAATTTCTCTTTTTGACAATAATTTTGCAAATACGTCCACATGTTGAATACCTCCTAATCTGTTAGTTGAATCCTTAGCAATCTTCATCAATAACTTCCTCACATTGATGACTATCCATCCAGTGTCATTCAGGTGACCATGACTTTGATGACCTTGACATTGGTGTCAACAATTTTAAATGTACGTCCAAATGTTGAATATCTCCTGATCGATTAGTTGGATCCTTACAACACTTCATAAATAGCTTTGTCACAGTGATGGCTATCCATCCAGTGTAATCCAGGTGACTGGGACCACGGTGACCTTGACATCGGTGTCAACAATTTTGGACGTACATCCAAATGTCGAATATCTCTATAGTCAGATCATGACCAAGCTTCATAAATAGCTTCCTCACATTCATAACTATTCATCTAGTGTGACATTCGGGTGAAATTGACCTTAGCGTTGGTGACCTGGTCATTCATGTCAATAATTCTGGATGTACCTCCAAATGTCAAATATCTCTTGATCCGTTACCGGTAGTCGGATCATCTCCAAACTTAATTGATAGCTTCTTAACATTGATGGCTTCTTAACATTGATGGACCTTGGTGACCTTCACATTGGTGTCACCAATGTTTGACATACATGTACGTACAACTGTTGAATATCTCCTGATCTGTTAGTCATATCATTACCAAACTTCATAAATAGCTTCCTCACAGTGATAGCTATTCATTCAGTGTCATTCCGGTGACGTTGACGATCACCTTGGTGACCTTGACTTTCATGTCAATAATTTGGGATGGACGTCGAAATGTTGAATATCTCAGTACGACATTTTTATAGAACATTCCTGTGACTGTTCTACCCTTTGGTACCGTGGTTTGTATAGCTGGACCATTATTTGTGAAACATATTGCATGCAACACAATCTTAACTGTTCTAGTTCTTTTGGCAATGCTTGGGTGTCTTGCGCTTTTCGTGGCCCAAATTCTGTTTGAGATATTCCGTTTGGTTCAAAATATTGAACCCAGGCCTCATCACCAGTAACTACGTTTGCAAAAGCCTTTTTATTGTATGATGCATATATGTTAAGAAGTTGTTTTGCCAGTGTTAACCGGGCGTTCTTTTGCTCAGTTGTCAACAAATGGGGTATTCATCTCGCATGTATCTTCCTAACTTTTAGGTGTTTCTACAAAATTCAATGAACACGTGCTAAATACAAGTTCGTCATTCGCGCTATCTGCCTTACAGTCAACCTAGCGTTGTTTTTGAGAAAAACCTGAATTTTCTCTACATTACTTTTAGTGGTAGATGTCCTAGGACGACCCGGACGAGCAGCATCTTTCAACTGCTGCTGTCCCGACTGCAATTTAGCAACCCACCTAAAAATTGTTCTGATGCACATTTGACATGCCCCATAAATCTCACAGACCTCTTGGTGGATGTTGTTTGCCTTCAGACCAAGCAGAGACCTTCCTTTTATAGAGGCGCTAATCTCTAACGCATTTTCAGCTCTATTGCCAGTCATTTGCACCGAGATCAGTGAACGTACATGTATGAGTCCGATTTTTACCTGTGACACGAGTTAATGACTACACTACCGGTACAATGTGTTTTCACACATGGGTTGCACGATCTGAGCGAAATAATGCATCAATGTCATTAGTATTGAAACACCCCTCGTATGTTTTGTAGTACTCATTTATCAGGTATATAGCAATCGTGTTGCTTGGTGGGTGGTTGGTCGGGCGAACGCAAGTGTAAATTCACGGTAGGGGTTCCTCCTTATCGGAATCACGATTTGCCTGGTACGCGATTTGGTACGTTTTTATCTTTGGCTCTTTTGTTACCTGGGAGTTGAATTGGGTTATTGTCCATTATAAAAGTAGTAAGGTTATTACTGGTCCTACTGCTTTTGGGAGGGGGGCCAAGTGATTGTGGTGTGGCGAGGACCTGGCATCAGATCAGGATTATTCTGATTTCAGGGTTGAATATATATTTTTTATTGTAAATATTCAGTTCTGATTTAAGGATTTGTCCCTCATTTATACAGTTAATATATGGGATTTAGTACTAAACCCATTGACCCAGCCTTAACTGACCTTAGCTGTTTGTAGGCCGTTAAACTCCAACAAACAAACAAACAAACAAACTTACATGCTTGTTTATAGAAGAACGGTAGCGGCATGCATCTGATCTACGAAGTGGAAATCTGTTTCGACAAAACGTTCACCCCGATAAACTGCTACGACGCTGCGTCTGCCGCACCAGTCGACTTGAACCCTGCAGCCGGTGATATGATGGACGGTTCCATGCGTTACATGCCCTGGCATCAGATGGGTCGCCACGTTCACAAGACACAGACAAGCTGCCCCACCAGCTACGACTTCTACTATCCACCAATTGATACCCATGTTCATGAAATGATACTCAAATAATTACTTACCCGTAATACTTACATACTTACCGTAATACGACACAATTATTCTGGGAAACACATATGTGGATTTTGCGACCAGTGTAGATCCAGATCAGCCTGTGCATCAGCACAGTCTGATCCGGATCTGCACTGTTCGTCATTTCCATCAGTGAAACCCCCGCCATGTTTCTAACAAGCAATGTAGATCGCTATCAGTAGCTACCCTGGTCACAAATCCCATAAACGCCATTTCTCCAATCACAGCCACATATACATATATAATTCCAGCACAAAAATATTTACACAATTCCCTAACATTTGATTGGCCCACAGCAAGTCTCTGTCCAAAATGTATATCCCAGTAACCTCCCACGCCGAACTACTTTCCGTAACCGTGAGGCGCAGTTAAAATAATTCTTAAGAAAACGGAAAATAAACACATTTTGCTTGATGAATTTATTGCAAATTCTGGAATTATAAGGAATGAATGGGGAATACTGGACGAGGCCTTCTGGCCTTCGTCCAGTATTCCCGCGACTTTTCCAAGTTTATACCCCGATAAATTCCACAAAAAGGCCATTCATTCATATAATGTGTCTTTTACTGGAATGTTGACGGTGAAGTAAAGCCCATTGGCACATTTCAAAGGACTGCAATGTCAATTTGTTTCCTTATGGGGTGGGGGGTTGAGATTGAAATAAAATGGGTATTCTATGGGATAAACATCATGAAGCTCGCAGGAAATAATTCATTGTCATGATTTATGACAATATAACTATATGGGCCTAAACATCTTTTCTATTGCAAGATGGCTGACATTTTTAAAATGACCGCCATTTTGTCAGTTTCATATCATGACGATATACGAGCAAGGCTTATTGAAACGCAGATTTCAAGAAAAGGTAAAATTCAAGGCATGTGACGGCATTATATTTATTGCATATTATCAATATAATTCAAAAATAAAATAGTTTTAATTAATAGTTGAAATGATTCCATGTTGCCATGACAACCAAACAGTAATCATATTTTGACAGAAACGTAAATTCTTTTGTACTGCATGTTGTGCTACATTTCTTTGCTGAAATCATCAACATTTCTTTTTTGAAATCATCAACGACTCGTGAATACATATAACATGCACTTATCCTCAATATTTATGCATTTTACCATGGTAACAAAATCACCCATGTACTAAAATATATCTCAAATAACATGTTTATGTTGATAACACGTTAAACATTGTTAGAGTGTTTATGTCAAATTAATATGTTGTTTATCGGCAGTGCAGCGCGTACAGACTAAACGTTTTGCCACACACAGAAATTTAAAATGTTTTAATGGCATTAGAATATGATGATATTAAAGTTTTATGCTACCCTGCATATTTGGTATAAAGTATGTTGCGATGACAATTATATCCTTATTTGAACGCTGTAAATAATATTACATTACATTGCCGCGTATCATTGGTCGAACGATGTTACTAAATGTTGCCAAACTGACATCATTAACCCTTTTACCCCAATTAACTGGTATTAATGTGTGCCGTGTCTGCTTGCGGACAGCGCGATATATATAGTCGCCTCACTGGCGTACGTACGTTTAAGTTTTTGGTTAAAGTTTTTTGTTCGTTTGTATTAATTAGTTTATACCACCAAAGCCTCGGCGGGCCGCGGCCATCTAGTGATACGTTAATGTTCCGACCAATCCAATCATCACAAAATGATTTTCAGACTAGTCCATGTATGAAAAGGGTGCGTGTGTTGTTTTTTTCTAAAGCATAATTGCAAAAAGTGTATATCATGATAAGACGGCTCATCACAAGCCGGCTCATCTGTCTGGATCTACACTGTTTGCAAACACCGCTATTGTATTGGAATAGTTAAAATGATGAAATGTAAACAAGTCCGTATTCTTTTCAAAGAAAACAAACATTACATTTGCCCTTCAGTAGCCCATTTCATCAACATTGCAAAGTATACTTTAGTAGCAAAGTATACTTTGAGGGAGACATTTTCAATTTTTTTAAAAATTTATTAATTTTTATTATACTGAATTTATTACATTATCACAGCCATTTAATGGCTGTGATAATGTAATAAATTCAGTATAATAATTCTGCATACTTTTAATCATGAAATATATGCATTTGTTAGTTCTATATGAAATAATGCATTTCAGGAAAAATAAATGATTACTCCCTCAAAGTATACTTTGCTAGTAAAGTATACTTTGCAATGTTGATGAAATAGGCTACTGGTGTGGTGAGGACATGGCACCAGATCACGTTACTAACACATGTACATTGTATTCTAATTTCAGGGATGAATATATATTTTTTCTGTAAATATTCAGTTTGGATTTTGGGATTTTCCCTCATCCATACAGGTGAAAATATAGGATTAAAATATGCCATTAACATGGCCGAATATGATAAAATGTTACCTGATAAATAGAATACCATGCTACTGTCGTTTGATATCAAGTTTATCAGGTTCGGCTAGAAAACGGTAGAAATTCCCCTACGAACCTCGGAATTCCTACGCATTTCATAGCATTGCCTGATAAACTTGATATGTGACTGTGACTTGAGAAATGGGGCTTATGGGTTTTTACGAATAGTGTACGATATCCAGTTCAGCCTGCGCATCCACACAATACAGTCGTGTGCATTTTGATAATAAGCTATCCAGTCATAGCAACATAGACATTAGTCAGGTATTTTGTATGCATTCATCAATGTATTCAGTGACCATACATACAATATATGTATATATATGCTTCGTCCCAGATGTATTTCAATTGTCACAGACAATTGTGCCATGTATTTTGTAAACTTTCAAGGTTGGAGCCTGGCACCAGGTCCGGTTATTCTAATTTCAGGGCTAAATATATATTTATTTCGATGTAAATATTCCGTTCTAACTTTGGGATTTTCTCCCCACTGCAACAGGTACATGAACCCAGTTGGCCCGGCCTTAACTGACCATATATGTTGATAGGCCGTTACACACCAATAAATCAAATCAATGTTGGAGAATAATTGAAGGGGACAGTGGAATAAGGGGGCTAACTCCACATGGGAGTTAGCCCTCTTCTTCCACTGTCCCCATCAGTTGTGTTGTTTGACTGGGAAATTACTGACTGTTTCAGCTAAACTTGCCCACATTTACGGTTAATAAACATTAAATTGTATTCAAATAAAGAGCTGTCCATCTTTGGTACAGTGTGACAGTAACATTTAGCTAATTTGTAAGTCAGTCCAATTTGAAATATTGATTTTAGTACGGAAAAAGAATTTTCCTATGGACGTACATTATACCGAAATTAGAGTTTATATGAGTAGAAAGGTACACGATAATGACCTTGACCTTAGAGTGAAGGTGGGATGCTGCTTTTTTTCTCAGGATGATGCTAAAGTAAAGTATTGTTTTATGGTTGTTGTTCTTTTGGTGTGACTATGGAGTACCAAGTTACACAGAAATCAGAGAGAATACCATGTTTATTCTAATAGTAGCAAATTAACTTGTATCGGAAGATCTGGGCCCGGTTGCTCAAAACATCCGTTAGCTTAACGGACTGTTAAATCCTTAACTGAATGGTTAAAATCTCTGTTTTAACAGAGATTTTAACCATTCAGTTAAGGATTTAACAGTCCGTTAAGGATTTAACAGTCCGTTAAGCTAATTGGTGTTTTTTTAATAACCGGGCCCTGATTTTTATCATTGCATACATGTTTATAATTCTATACATGTTGTTCATTTATATTGTTCATCATATTAATATTTTTACCCTAATCATCTAATTGCCTACCGCATCTAACATACTATTTTACTAGTACACGTATTGTTATTCTTCATCTACATTGCTTGGCCCTAAATCATACTCTTTTGTATTGATGGGCCGTTAAGCCATTCCATTCTAATAGTAGCCCCCTCTCTAGTAGTAGCCAGCTACAATATTTTCACTATTTGTTTTATTTTCGCAGTAAAATTATCACACAATTCAAATTCCTGTGTTTGTATGCAATTCTAATGCAAAAACCATTACATAGCCCCAGGGGTGTTTACTAGAATAATTACAGCATATGTGAATAGAGCAGAGAATATCACATTTATCATACCAAGTATTCATAAATTGAAGGGGTCTGTGGAATAAGGGGGTTAAATCCCTGATGGAGTTAGCCCCCTTATTCCACAGACCCCTTCAATTATAGAAAGTATTTCATAACCTTAATCCTCATAATACGTGATGTTTTTACTGTGGTTTTTACTTATTTCTAAAAACATTCTTGACAGGACATAATAATCGTCTCCAATGGAGCCGATTCTTACGTGCTGCCAAATATATTTTGTAAACTTGATGTGGACCGATTTTGTCAGAACTTGTCACACAGGTATGTATGTATTATCTTCTCAACACTACATTGTATCACCAATTAATCACCATACGTGCCTTTAATAGTTGCATTGCAAATTCCTGTGTTTTTATGCAATTCTAATGCAAAAACTATTGCATAGCCCTAGGGGTGTTTATTAGAATAATTACAGCATATGTGAATAGAGAGCAGAGAATATCACATGTATCATACCAAGTATTCATAAATTGAAGGGGTCTGTGGAATAAGGGGGCTAAGTCCCTGATGGAGTAGCCCCCTTATTCCACAGACCCCTTCAATTATAGAAAGTATTTCATAACAATGGAGCCGATTCTTACGTGCTTCCAAAAATATTTTGTAAACTTGATATGGACCGGTTTTGTCAGAACTTGTCACACAAGTATGTATGTATTATCTTCTCAACACCACATTGTATCACCAATTAACCACCATAAGTGCCCTCAATAGTTACATTGCAAGATACAATACTACCAGTTGTTGGCTTTCTTGCTACTTGAAAGTTGAATCTGGTTATTTATCCCGTCAACACAGTGCGTATGTGCCGTGAAACATTTTTGATATCCAGTCAATACAATTTTTGTATTTTACAGCCATTTGTTGGTGTTGACGGGATAAATAGAATAGTAGGTTAGTGCCGTGAATGGGAAAAAATATCTGGCGCGGCACGGAAACGGGATGTGCTCGGCATAGCCTCGCCCATCCCGTTTCCTGAGCCTTGCCAGATAGTTTTTCCCATTCACGGCACTAACCTACTACCTCTATATACATTACAACAGTAGCAAGATTAGTACTATTCCTATTAAGTTTAGGGGCTATGGCTCAGTGACGCCGTAGTGTGGTGAGGACCTGGCACCAGGTCAGATTATTATACTTTCAGGGCTGAATATTTATTTTAAGTAAATATTACGTTCTGATTTTATGTTTTCCCCCAATCCGTACAGATTAAATATATATGGGATTCGACCCCATTAACCCGGCCTGAAATTACGTTCAGACGGTTCAAATGAGTAGTAACAACATATACCTTTGAAAGGAAATAAAGAAAATAGGGAGTTTTTTCTATCAAAAGGTTCATACTACTATAATTCCAGCACAAAACTATTTACTCAATTCCCTAACATTTGATTGGTCCGTAGCAAGTCTCTGTCCAAAAGTTATATCCCAGTAAACTCCCATGCCGAACTACTTTCTGTAACCGTCAGGCGCAGTTCAAATAATTCTTATGAAAACGGAAAATAAACACATTTTCTTGATGAATTTATTTCAAATGCTGGAATTATAAGGAATGAATGGCCTTTTTGTTGAATAAAAAGGCCATTCATTCCTATAATAATTGTAGCATGTCTGTAATGGCTTAACTAAGTAAATACATGTAATTCAGCGCTGAAAGTAAAATAAAAACTTCCAGCATTGAAAGACATGGTCCTGATCTGATGCCGGGCACCCTTTCTACACTGTATCGCTTGGCACCAGGTGTGAATCTCTGTAAGACTGAGTTAACCCTATCAACACTACAGACCTCTGTCCCAATACAAACAGTATAGATCCCGATCAGGCTGTTTGTTACGTCTCCGCTGGATCTATGGGGATATTTTCTGAATTTTGGCAAAAACACTCATTTTCTGATTAATTGAATAGTTCAAAAGTCTACATTAAATGTAGAACTCCATATTTTTTTCTGGGAAGTATGCTCCTGCACTCCTGTCAAAACTTGATCCACAGTTTGCACCCCTCTCTGTTACACCACTGTCAAATGGAACATTTGTTCTAGTTCTAACATTTGACCAAACATATTGCTGTTTATTCTGAAGTGAAAAAGAAGCATCATATCAACTGATAAACAAGAAGTCAGTAACACTGACGGATGTAGACCTCACAATATTTCAACACAACTTGGACCTTGAGCATGGTGGCCTCATAGGTGGGCTATCAAAACGAAAATACGGATGATGACAAATAAGCATATAACGTTTCAAGCCAATCCTACTTACGGCCACAGAGGTAGTAAGTAGCCGAAAATGTTAACGCAAATCTCGGACAGACGAACAGAGGGACAGGGTGGCGACTATATGTATTTTTGTGGCACATACAAACTACACATCAGAACAAACTTGGCGAATGGGGATATCCTAAAGTCTCCCATATATTGTCATTACAATGGGAAAACGCTACTCCGATCATCCGGAATTAGACAGATTCAGTTTTGAGAGGCAGGAATTAGACTTAGAATGACTAGATGAGATTTTAGGTGTCCAACTAACTTGGGCATTGCTTGGAGTAATAGACAAAATGATGGACAAAAGCACGGTTGTTAAGAGGTTGTGAACATTTAATTTTAAGTAGAAATAGACTATATGAATATTTAAATAATACATGTTCATATAGTATGCTTCTTTTCCACTACACTATATGATTTGTGTTGTTAATTTTGGTATTATAGGTCAATAATAAAAGCCACTAACATAATTAGTTTTTGTCGTTTTTTGGTTACCAAAACTTCTGAACTGTAGACTTCTTGTTTTCATTTTTATAGCCTGTTTGAATAAAACGGGACGTATTATGTATTCATCTTGTACGGGTGAACGGGTATAGCTTGTCCACGCAATAACTAGAGTTCTACTTGACGGATCGTAACCAAATTTGGTATACATCAGGCGCGTAATCAGTGTGGGGGGGGGGGGTGCGACGGGTTCGAACGCACCCCCTAAAAGGTGTTGTCCATATGTTCGTGCTTGTTCTCATGTGATTCTGAATTAAAAGATCCTGGTTACGCGCCTGTACATGTTCATTACAGCAAGACGAAGAAGCCTATTGATTTTCAATTTCCGATGACGTATCTCCCCTTGGCGGCCAGTTTTAATTTTCGCACCCTGTGTCCTATTCCACACAATAACTCAAGTACTTGACGGATTGGAACCAAATTCGGTATGCATGTTTATCACGGCAAGACGAACAAACATTCAATAATTCAAGTTCTACTTGACGAATCGTAACCAAATTCAGTGTACTTCACGGCAAGACGAAGAACCATATTCCTTCTCATATATTGTGGATCACATATCTCCCTTGGCGGCCATTTTTAATTTTCTCAATCTGTATGCTTGTCTACGTAATAATTAATTTCTACATGGATCGTAACCAAATTCGGTATACATGTTTATCACAGCATGACGAAGGCGCCTATTGATTTTCAAAACTGTCCGATGACTTATCTCCCTTTAGTGGCCATTTTTGCTTTTCGCACTCTGTATCCTTGTCCACGCAATAACGTTGATGACTTGTCTTCTGTTGGTGACCATTTTTATTAATTTTCACACTCTGTATCCTTGTCCGCACAACAACTAGCGTTCTCCTTGACAGATCATAACCAATTTGATACAGTTATATCCTCTTGTTGACTGGCCATGCCTCAATATTGTAAACTTCGGCACTTTTGTTCAATTTGCATTATTTTATTTTTTAATTTGTTTCAGGGGTATACCCATCAGTGTTACTGATTTATTTTCCATGGATTTATCCCCCTTGTATACTGGCTACACCTCGATGAGCGTGACTTCCGGCACTCTTCTTTTCTGTGCGTTCACAAATTTTCAATATCAATGGAACATGATGAGCAAACCAAATGGGCGTGGCCCGCATGTCGAGCCCACCAAGGCATTTGACACTTTTGACGCTATAGAAGTATTTAATGTTTGAAGTAAATCAGAGTAAGGGTTGTGAAGTAATATATGTAAAACCTTTAATGCAGATTTTGTAATAACTAAGACACATTTCAGTCATTTGACATTGACCTTGAGCATATGGGCCTCATGGATGGGCTATAGAATTCAAAATATGGACGATGTTAACGAAGTTTTTAAGCCAATCGGAGTAAGTGTTGTGGAGATATAAGGTATGGAAACTTAACACAACTTTCTAAGTCAGTTGACCTTGACATTGTGTATGTGAGCCGCATGGTTGGGCTATAGAATGAAAATATGGATGATGATGATGATGATAAGAAGAATATGGATGATGATAAGAAGTATATGAAGCTTGAAGTAAATCGTGTTGTGGAGATAAAAAAAACTTTCACACAAATTTCAAAGTCATTAGACCTTGGCATTGGGCATGTGGGCGGCATGGGCTGTATAATTATACTAGAACTGTCGACGCACTTAGAGCCCCTATTGGATTGGAGAAACTGTTACAAAAGTCAAAACAAATATATGTGATTTGAGAAACTGGTACAACAATTTTCAAAACAATAAACAGGATGGACGTTTGTTTGTTTGTGTTATTAGTGTTTAGCGGCATATCAACAGCTAAGGTCATGTAAAGCCGGACAAGCGGGTTCGATCCCGTTTTAACCTGCTGCATTGGGGGGGGGGGGGGTGTGTTCAACCCTGAAATACCATACCACACCAAAGTCACTTGTCCCCTTCCCTAAAATAGGATTAAAAATAATCGTAATACTCATATAAGGGGTATAACCGGATTCAACTGTCACATACAATATGCCAAAGACGTATGTGAGGACCTGGGGCCGCTTCATTTAACTTCGTACGACTAAAATGTTCGTAAGTGCAAACTTATGATAATCTGTAAATTTCACATTAACAATGTTTTCTTGCAAACAATTATTGGATTTACATTTATTGAGCATAGGCTGCATACTGCTTCTATATAATATATGTTAACAAAGATTTCTCAAAGTAATGCCAGAAAGTTCATATGATGCATTTCCTTGCATTTTTATTTGACACACTAGACAAAATATTCATCTTGCGTGCATCTGTAACCGACTCGAACAGTTGCAGCATTTGTCTGATTAAGCATTTGTTTCATCGTCATGTGTGTATAAATAATGTTTGTGTACCATAAACAACAACAAATAACAATATACATCAACAATCATTGGTTTTAGAGATTCAATATGGTTTTCAGGACAACACACAAAATATACCTGTCAAGGTATTTCTGAAGTATTAAATGCGTCAAATGAGTTAGTGACATAAATGCACTTTTCTAGGACACAAAAACACGTCTCTTTGCCATAGCAACTAGTGCAGATTCAGAACAGCCTACACATGAGTGCCGGTCTGATCAGTGTCGGTGGGTGGCAGGTGGGAGCATGCGATGGGTAATTTAACGAGCGGGGTTCATCCTTACTGATATCCCGAACAGAAACCTGGTTTGACCTGGTCTTTCGCATTCTTGTGTGTGAGGGTTTAATCTGATTTTACCCCTTGTATGAGTAATCTGATTATTCTTAATCCTATTACTTTTAGGGGAAGGGGCCAAGTGACTGGTATAGACGTAGTACCAGGTCGGAGTATTTTAATTTTATGGGTGAATTATATGTTTTTCAATGTAAATATTCCATTCTGATTTTGGGTTTTTTCCCCCAATGCACAGGATCTAACCCATTGGCCCGGCCTTAACCCAGTGGGCACATGACGTCAGATAGACGTCGGACTAACGTCGGTTTCCGACATCGGATTGACGTCGGATCATGTTCGAAAATTAAAGTTTTTAGACGTCAGAATCCGACGTCGAACGGACGTCGGAATCCGACGTCGAACGCATCTTGGATGTGTCCAATATGGCCGCCACAGGGAAAATTGAGCTTGTCTGTCGGCGGATTATGAAATGCCATGTCCATGTCTATATATGACCAAAATCTCAAAGAGTTAGATGAAAGTGAACGATTTTTTTTGCTAAGCCCCCCTACTATATGTGAAAAATCCAAAATGGCCGCAAAATGTGACCATTTGACGTAATTTCACTAGTTCGTCACAACAAAGAGTATGCTTTCTATAATCTTGGGTTTATTGAAACAATGAATGTTTATTTTTGTAACTTTTCTGTGTAAATGAATAAATGTCTAAATAGCAGAACTCCAAAAATGGCCGCCAATTATAAATATAATACATTATACGTGCAATCGTATCTCTTCATAAAAAAACATATATAATTGCACTCAGACCCTATATCAGAGCAAATGTGCAAACGAATATTGTATTTAGATACACAATGATTTTAGTACCTTAGGTACACAATTAGATCATTGTTTCAACAGCTTTAGTCCAAAATGTCCGCCAACTATTTTGATATTATTGTAGCAATTAGCTTATATAATTGGACTCATATGTCACATCTAAGAATGTAATTATACCAAATACTGGTATTAAGTCAAGATGATTGTTTGTTTTCTTAACTTAATATACACCATTAAACAACGTTCAATAACAGAAGTGTAAAAATGGGCGCCGGATAATAATATAGTACTTTCTACTAGTAATCAAATCATATACTTATAAATAGTACACTTGGTTATATACGTTGGCTTATTCAGTTTATTTTGGAAAGCCTTCTTGTCTTGCCATTCCACATCAACATTCATGCTGACAATATTCTGACACCGAAGTATGTAATTATAACTTACATAGTGGGCGTTGTCAAGAATATGTAGGGTGGAACTTTACAGTAAACCTTAATGACTTCCTAATTTGAATGAATGCAAGAGGTTTTCTTTCATACCATTGGTTCCAAACGCTTCAATGCTCAACAAGTTCACTGTGAAATCACGCGAATATATATATATATATATATATGTGTTCTCCATTTGTACTAGCTAGGTTAGCCAATTCGCGTGATTTCACAGTGAACTTGTTGAGCATTGAAGCGTGACCGTTGACATGGGACCGTTGACATATATATATATATATACAAATGGAGTACAAATGGAGAACACATATATATATTATATATATATATATATATATATGTCAACGGTCCCATTAGCGTTATTCCCATAGCAACTAAGGACTCCCACTGATATTATTACATTCTAGTAAGTTATTTTTTATGCGAAAGGTACATACATTCTACTAAAGGGCAGTACGTACATGGTGATGTATGTACCTTTTAATATCACTTATCATTTGGTAAACTGCAAACAATTGATATATATTCAGATTTGTATTGATTATGTGAAGCAAATTATATGTGTATGATGAGATAATGTAATATTTCTATAACATTATTGGTTTCAATGACAAGTCGGAATTCAACGTCTGACATGCATATGCAGTTGATTTTATTACATACAACTCAATATGGAGTGCATGCATATGACATGTTAACATACGTTGCTGAACAAAGAAATCAAATTTAATCACAAATTCAATAATTCTGAGAAAAATACTGAGATAATGTAGAATAAATATTATAGTGTAGACACAACTAATACACATTGGAATGATATATACGACAGTCATTCCAGCTGAGCCACTACTAACTCACGGTAACAATAACTGTTATAGTCATTGCAGACTACAATACACATAGTACACACCAATATATACAACATGACAGCATGCAAGGTACAATGCAATGGATATAAGAAATGCAGTAGTCACGAAGTTTAATATAATAATATGACAATGTTAAACAACGTAACTGTCATCCCTTGCGGCTAGAGTATTTGTGCCATCATATCTTCTTCTTTTATTATAGTCATATCTACAATATTAACTTTCATTATTTCATGCATACTGTGTATTTCGTTTTAATTAGTTTGTCGTTATCGTATGATATATTATTGTTTTTTTTATTGCCTTGTATATTGATATCCTTTTGAAGCTTGATGGCGAGGTAAGCGGGAGGTTTGCCAAACAGTTCAGTTTCAACCATCCAAGTGTTCTGTTTTATGCACTGTCCTGTTACTTTACCAGTAGTTCATTGGGGAATAGTTGTTGTTGTGCTTGCTCTGCATTTGTTATACTGTTTATGTAGTGTATGCACAGTTGCTTTCGTTTTGGGACCGTACACCGCTGACCGTGGAGTGCATGTTTGTGCCGCGTTGAAGGTTCTGCGACCACCGAGGTGCACATGTCATTTGCTTATTAGGAAGTATTTATTGCGTTGGTTTCTTATGGGTCTCACTTTTCTACTATGCTATCCATTTTAATAATCATTTCATTAGTATGCGATCGTCATTGACATACATTTGTAAACTATTGCTATAGCAGTGTGCTCCCCATGGAGCTGGACTGAACTTTATTATATAACTTAATTATTAAACGATGATTGCTATAATTTATATTTGGCAGCCGTCTTGGACTTTTGTTATTGGAACACGTGTCTAATTACATAACAAGGTTACAAGAGAACACAAGATTGACATAAATATGTGTTTTTTCTTTGTAATAGGTCAACGTGACATTTCATATTTTAATCATTACACATTATGATTGTCATTGCCAGGTAATTTATATCTGGCGGTCATCTAAAGCTTCTTCTTTCTATTGACACAATTGTATAATATTGCATTTGAAAGTTCAAAGTTACATACAACGTTCAATGTGTCAATAAACCTGAGATATGTATACTAATATGCTTAAACTAATCAATAGCCCCGGTAATTAGTATGCAATTTGCGCAGTATAAGGCAACGTGACTTTTTTGTTAAATATTTGGCGGCCATTTTTTACTTCTGCTATTGGCACAGTTATTTAATTATGTGTCTAAGTTACTGAAGACGTTCAAAGTATGCCTAAATTCAATACATCTATACCAATGTACTACGATATGGCGTTAATATGCAGTTATATACTTAATTATCAGTCCGTTTGCATTATTGTTATATGATACTATAGCTATATGTGGCGGCCATCTTGGACTTCCCCTGTTCAACAACTTGTCTACGAACATATCGAACGTACTGAAAGCGTTTGTTGTGGCAATATATCCAATATCATTTTATCATGTTTGCTTTGATATAGTGTGTGAGAGTAGTTATATGTAAAATATGTTACATTTGACGGCCATTTTGGATTTTTTCCATGTCACAGTGAATTTAATTGAATATTAAAAATGTTGACCGCTTATCGTCAAGTAAATCCACTTTACGCTCTTAAATTACTTCAATACCTCACACGGCATACTATAACTGTCTGGCGGTCATTTTTAATTTATGCAAATTTCTCAAAACGCTCAAAGATGACAGAGTGTCATTTGCCGGATTCTGGATGTGGATGGCATGGACAAGCAAAATCGCCAATAACAAAACTATGTTAATCAAAACAATGTTAAGCTACCGGCTGTCGGACTAAAATGGCGGTAATTATGCTTCATTTTCATTGGCTACCTATCTCGAGGGAACGAGATGCTATGTCGTGCGAACGACATAGCTAACTCGTGGTAACGAGATGCTATCTCGTGGGAGCGAGATGCTATGTCGTGGTAACGAGATGCTATCTCGTGGGAACGACATAGTTAACTCGTGGTAACGAGATCCTATCTCGTGGGAACGAGATGCTATGTCGTGGTAACGACATAGCTAACTCGTGGTAACGAGATCCTATCTCGTGGGAACGAGATGCTATCTCGTGGGAACGAGATGCTATCTCGAGGGAACGAGATGCTATGTCGTGGGAACGACATAGCTAAGTCGTGGTAACGAGATGCTATCTCGTTGGAACGAGATGCTATGTCGTGGTAACGACATAGAAAAAAATTTGCGCATGTCCCTTTTAAGCTTCAGTATATATGCATGAATAAAATCACACAAATATGCATCTGGCAACTTGAAATAAAATCACACACGGACATCTCAAACACAAACAAATTATATATATTTTTAAAAAGCCGTTCTCCCGCTGCACATTCTGCACACCCCGTGATTGCCAAAGTCCTTATTTGTATGGCCTAATGTATATGTTGTAGACCACTACCGAATACATGTTCGATGAGCGTTACAGCTTCAAATCTCGTTTCCTATGAAACTTGTAAATTCGTTCTATAAATAGCTACTCATGTAAGAAAGTAATTTCACCAACAAGAAATATGTGTATAAATCAGCATACTTCCTTTTTACGGAGCCCCGCAGGGGACGTAGAATTTTTTTTATATTAATTCGTTCCCACGAAATAACAATGCATTCCCTCAATTTAACAATTCGTTCCCACGAAATAACAATTCGTTCCCATGAGAACGAATTGTTAATTCGTGGGAACGAATTGTTATATCGAGGGAACGAATTGTTAATTCGAGGGAACGAATTGTTAATTTGAGGGAATGAACAATTCGTTCCCACGAATTAACAATTCGTTACGAATTGTTAAATTGAGGGAACCAAATTAACAACAACAAAAAAATTCTACGTCCCCTGTGTGGCTCCGTACATGTACAGTGTGATGTACAATTCGAATAAACTTTGAGTATGTGCGCCATTATCTAAGGCGAATAGTTTCACAAAGACAGTATGTAACGATGAAAAAATCTATAATTATAGCTGTCCTACAAGTTTTGAGAAAACGCGACCGCATAGACTTGCAGTCCTTAGTTGGTCGAGATTAGAAGGGGTATTCCGACACCCCCTTATCCTCCTGTCAAGTTCGTCCCACAGATGTTCGATTGGTGACAAATCGGGACTGTACGCTGGCCAGTCGAGTGGGTTAATGTTATGGTCAGCGAGAAAGTCTTGACAAACTCTGGAAAATTAGTTGACGCTGTTGCACAAATGGAACAACAACCGGGCGGAGGATTTCATCCCTATACCTTACGGCAGTTAAATTCTCGGCTACCACAATCAACGGTGACTTTACCCCGTGAGATATCCCTCCCCAGACCATAACCGAGCCACCCCCAAACCTATCACCCTCAAGAACGCACGCGTCGGCGAAGCGTTCCCCACGACGTCGGTATACACGACGTCGACCGTCCGGACGAAAAAGAGTGAACCGGGACTCATCTGTGAAAAAGACTTGTCTCCATTGCCTCATTGGAAACCGTCTGGGAGCATGTGCCGCCAACCAAGCCATACGACGCGCGCGACGTGCACGAGTGAGAGGCAGACCAACGTAGGGACGACGTGCTCGCAGACCAACCTCGCGCAATCGATTTCTTACAGTTTTGGGGTGAATGTGGCGATTATGATTTCATACCGTGTTAATAGCGGTTTCAGTGGCAGTAACGTGGCGATTACGTAGGTGGGCGAGTCTTGATGTCGCGACGTTACGCGCGGACGTCCCGATCTCGGTCGGTCGGCAACCCTTCCGGTCTCTCTCAGACGACGGACAATACGTTCTATGGTGGAAACATTCACACCGAACTGCATAGCAACCTGCTGTTGCGTTTGACATTGCATTAGTAATGCAATAGCCTGACCCCTCTGAACTTGCCGTCAGACGTACCATGATTGTGAGAGCTATAAATTCAGTGTAAATAGCGGAAAACGATGTGTATACATCAAGCGTATCAAGTGGTATGACAAAATGTTTTGACGAACTTATCATCATCATGCTGCACGTGTTTTTGGCTTTGTATCACTTTCTCTATGTGGTACGGTGCATTACACGGTTGAGTAACTTTAGGCACCGGTGTGGGTGCACAGTGACCAAGATAGTCGCCTGACCGGTTTTCATAATTTTAGGCCAAGCATTTAAATAATTATTGCGTATATTGTTACCCTGCGTGTCTTTATCCTTTCAGTATAATTATATTTATTGCCGAACGCTAGCGGATCTTGCCAATAAATATATAGGAAAATGCATGCAAGTTGGTACATAGTTTTCAATGTGTGGTAATATTTTTTGTGTAGACTAGATACCATGAAAAGTGTTGCGATTTATTTTGCTTGATTTGTCAGTTGTATTTTTTTTTCTTGTCCTATTGGTGTGTATGGTAGGTTGAGTCCAGATGTGTGGGCATTATATATACTCATAAATGTAGTTTTAAAAACAAACACTGGAACTCAACATAGACATGGGCAAATGAGAGGTGAAATATATAGATTTGAAGTGAAACGAATAAACTACTGAGAACTGGAACACATATAAAGTTATGTGAGTAGTATAGTGTGATACTTCAGAGCCACTCCGCGCTGGAATACTATGAACTGTGACTGATGAAATTCTGTGGAAAAGAATTATAAATAGTCAACAGAGTAATATAGTGAGACATATTATATGTGATTGTACAATGGCGGAGCGCGAGTTAACAGACACATGTGAAAGGATAAAGCGACGCGACGAGATACTGTTGGTAGAGGAAAGACAACGGTGGTTCTAATTTGAAATTCAAGAATTCCAGAGACAATGAGAGGAATACGCTACACAACAGCGAAAGAAACGAGAACAGCAAATGCTGGAAAGGCAGGAAAGGGAATTGGAAAAAGATATTCTTGAATTTGAAAAGCAGAGGGAGAACGAATTGTTAACTTCGCGAACAAGTAGTGAACGGATGGATTTAGCCCACCAATATCCACTGGAATCATCACGACGGACTAGTGCCGCTAGTGATATACTATATAGTGTTGAGAGACAAAGAACTGAAAGTGAGAGACAGATAGAAGTGATAGAGAAACAACCAGTGAGAACTAAATTCAATAGAAATCGTGATTCCATGAATAGTGAACATTCCCATTGACCAGTGGAACGTAACACGCACATTTCTTTGGAAAGATCAATAGATAAGGAGAGAACACAAAGGAAACAAGAAGTGACAGATGATGAGATAGAATTACAATTAAATGGAAATGGAACAACATACAATGAGTTTAATTAAACTTGACGGGAGGATGAAAGCATTGAAATCGAAAGATTTGTATGGAAATGTTGGACAGCATGATAGTAAGACTAGTTGAAGTGAATTGAGAAGGCAGGCTGAACTTGATGTTGATAGTGGATTGAGTTATATAAAACAGGGAAAAGAACAAACAGATGGACAAATAGAACGAGACTTAGAAAGTCTAGATACCTCACGGAACACTGGAAATAATGGAGACAGAACAACAGCAGTAAATGTCGGCAGGGATATGGAATGTTATAACAAAGTCATTCCAAATAGTACTATCAATGGTAATTTGGTAGTGCCGTCTACGGATTATATAGCCTGAAGGTCCCCGTCGTAATCGGTACAAATGTCATCCGGATATGTGAGGAGAATAGTAAAAGGACTGGACAACATCCCAGGCGAGTGAAGTGTCGCATTTATGGCCATACACGACGGATATATCGGAAGTGTAAAGTCGCTCAACAAAACGACCGTCGACGTACAACCGTTTGAGACGGTAACTATAGCAGGGTTTGCCAGGAAAACCGAAGCGTTAACACAGCAGTCACGGAAATCACGACAGCAGCATCTAGCAAAATGGGATATGTCCCAGAGTAGTGGCGTTAGACAAACCCGGAATAAGTCAACGGATACCGGTACGAGTCTACAATATGTCTACAAGATGATACAGGTAAAACCACACGACATGCTGTGCCAATAACAAGAAGTTAAACTTCCAAGAAGTGTAGACCCGGTAGAGAAGAAATACACACAAACACCGTACATATTGGTAGCCACATAGCCGGTGAAGCTGAGCCAACACAGAAACTACCCGAAGGAGTAGATTTAGACAACACCGATTTGACACCAGAACAACAGCAGAGAGTGAATGACGTATTTGACAAGAGGGACCAAGTGTTTTCAAAAGGAAGTTTTGACATAGGACACACAAAAACCTCGTGGAACATTGGATTAAGTTAGACAATGAACAACCGTTTAAGGAACCTCATAGGAAAATACCACCAGCGCCAATAAAAGACGTTAGAGAGCACTTGAATGATATATTGAAAACCGGAGCTATAAGAAACAGCGAAAGCCTCTATTCGTCAAATGTAGTCATCGTTAGGAAAAATGATGGAACCATCCGATTCTGCGTAGATTATAGGAAATTGAACAACCGAACAGTGAAGGATGCCTATGCAATTCCCAGAATAGAAGACACCTTACATCTATTGGCTGGAGCTAGGTATTTCTAGAAATTGGATCTACGCAGTGGATATTGGCAGTTCGAAATGAAAGAAGATGACAAGGGCAAGACCGCATTCAAATTAGGCACTCTGTGATTTTACGAGTTCAACCGTGTGCCGTTCGGCCTCTGCAATGCACCAGCTACGTGTCAGCGGTTGATGAAAAGATGCAAGGGATGTATGAATCTTCGAGATTGTCTCATCTATTTGGACGACATCATCATCTTTTCATCAACCTTTGATCAACATCTAAAGAGCCTGGAAGCAGTGTTCGAACGACTCCATGCCAACAACTTGAAGCAGACATCCTCCAAGTGTGCATTCTTTGGTCCAAACAAAATAGGAAAATAGGAATTCAGACGGTGAAAAAATAGGAATAAAATAGGAAAATATAGTCTAAAATAGGAATAAAATAGTACTTTAAGATGGCTTCCCAACACATTGTATTGCCATCCTGACCTTTTCTTTTTTGTATTGATAATGTGTGTTGTACTGCTCAAAGACTATACCTTTTAATTCTTTATTCAAGTTATTAATTGCTTCAATATCCAAAAACATGATTTTGATACATTACTTGTACTCTAATAAGCAAAGTAATGTACATATATGTTAGCCTCCATACCGTCCCAAATAGCCAACCCAATCCACCCTTGTAAAAAGTTGTGAAAATACAGTATATATTTTTTATTTTTTTATGAATGAGCATGCTGAATTAGGGGGCCTAACAACTAGGATAGGTCGGTTTTACCGTATATTTATTGCCTGAAAATACTAGAGCAAGTGAGCTGGAGCTCACATATATCACATATACCCCCAGCCGTTGCCGCTGCCTCATAATGCTAATCAAAAAAGCAAATTCATGTCATGCGACGTTGAATCCAGAATAATTTTGAAAATGCAAACAATGTTATTTGGAAAACTGTATCAATGCATATGAATTCAGGTGATCCAATGAAGGATGAATGTTACAGAGATATAAAGTACGTAACTAGACATTATGTTTGTAAAGCATGGATAAGCCCCCATGGCATACCGGACTCACTAGAGATTGTGTATAAAAAAAGAAAACTTACACAAATTTCAAAGTATCTTGAGAAAGTCTTACAAAGTTTTTGACATAAGAAAATGGCCAAGTGTTTCAGCACTATTTTGAAGGTCACGAAAGTTAAGGTCATGTCCAAATATTAAAGCAATCCTTCAAGGACTATTAAAGATATTACATGACAGAAAAACTCTTACAACGTAAAAAAATGGCTAAGTGTTTCAGCACCATTTCGAATGTCACAAAGGTCAGGATTGTGTCATTGGTGGTACGAGTGCATCACACATGTTCAGGTGAATGAACTGTCGAAATATTAAAGGAATCGTTCAAGTAATATTGAAGATATTGCATGATAGAGAAACTCTGACAAAGTTTTCGACTTTTTGATGTAGATGTACATGGACAGACATACAGAACCTCAAGAGCAACGCAATATTCCCGCCTTGCTATCGATAGGGGGCATAAAAACTTTACCTAAATGGATTGTTTACAAAAATATTTAAAGCAAACCTCTACGTAATTTGACCTTGAGCATGTGGGGATTATGGGTACTGTGCAAAATGATTTGATTTATTAATGTGTAACGGCCAATCAACAGCAAATGTCATTTAAGGCCGGCCCAACGGGTTCTATCCCATATTTAACTTGCTAAATTGGGGGAGGGGGGGGTGGGGGGATGGGGGGGTGGGGTGGGGTCCTAAATCGGAACTGAATATTTACATCGAAAACTAAAAAATGTGTTCATAGAATACGGATGCCCTGCATATCGCTTCGATAGTAAAAGGGGCAAAATTCCAAGTCCAAAAGGGGGAGATAATCCTTGGCTCAGTGTCAAAGCAAAAATAGAATTTCACTGTGTGCATCTTCACACCATAAAGAGCTACATACCAAGCATCAAGCATCCAGCTATTACGGTTAGAAATTTTACAAGTTACAAGGCAAATTGGTGAAATCTAAGTCGAAAAGGGGGAGATAATCCATGACCCGGGGGATCACATAAAATATTGAAATAAACTTTGTGCATCTACTCATCATAAGGAAGCTACATACCAAGTTTCAGGTCTGTAGCTGTTGTGGTTTAAAAGTGTTACGAGTTACAAGGCAAAATTGGGATATTCTAAGTTGAACTGAGGGAGATAATCCATGACCCGGGGGTCGAATCAAAAATCAAAATCAACTTTACTCATCTACCCATCATAAGGAAGCTACATACAAAGTTTCAGGTCTGTAGCTAGTACAGTTTAAAAGTGTTATGAGTTACAAGGCAAAATTGGGAAATTCAAGTCCAAGTGATTTGTTTGTTTGTTTGTTTATTGGTGTTAACGGCATATCAACAGCTAAGGTCATGTATCGCCAGGCAAACGGTTTCAATCCCGTTTTAACCTGCTGCATTGGGGGGGGGGGGGGGTAAACTAAAATCAGAACGGAATATTTACATCGAGAACACATATATTCAGCCCTGAACTTAGAATAACCTGACCTGTTGCCAGGTCCATACCATTCCCCTAAAGGTAATAGGATTACAGACAAGAACTGGTCAAACAAGTCAATCGGTAACGGGGTTGCAGAGGCATAAAGTACTGAAAATCTTTCACGCAAATGTTACAAATGAACGGACAGAAATTGGAAAACTATATACCCTTCAACATACTTTATATGCTGGGGATATAAAAAGCAGCACTGGAGGCAAGGAACGCTAATGACTTTCAATCTTATGTATACAGGTCAGCAAAATAGTTCTTACCTTCCAATTTACAAAGTACATGTACAAAATAATAATGTACAATTAATGGACTAATGCAAATTTAGGCACAATTTCAAAGACGACCTACTGGAAAATGGCACAGAAGATTGCCATTGCCATCTAACACAGTTGAATACTAGTGTTATGCAATAATAGTTGTGTAGTTATGTTACAATCTACAGTATTTATCTATATAGTCAATTTCACTGTCATGTTCATAATTAAATTGGGCAAAAATGTGTGCGGTTTTTCAAAAAGGCCAAAAATAGGATAAATAGGAATACTTGGTCAGAAAATAGGAAAAAATAGGAATTGCTCAAAAAATAGGAAAAAGTAGGGGAAAAAATAGGATACTTGACGGTCTGTGATATTTTTGAGGAGTCAGGATCAGCTGCGCCTGTGGAAGAAGTAGTACCAGGGGATCTCATTGCTGCTATTGCCCTAAAGGCACAGGACTGGCGACGGTCTCAAAACAACGACGACAGTATATACCATAGCATCCGTTGTCTGAGGAGGAACCAACGACCAAGTACCAGTACTACAAATAGGAACATATATCGTAGATACGTGAGAGAATTGGACAAATTGACACTGGATGACGGCATATTGTACCGAAACAGCATCATCGAGGGTCAGGAATGTCGACAGTTAGTGACACCAGAACCTCTTCGAGAGATAGTATGCAACGCCTATCATAACGACCTTGGCCATCAAGGAAGAGACAGAATGATTTCGTTACTGAAACCAAGATTCTTTTGGCCAGGGATCGACAAGTACGTCCAGGAGTAAGTTCGTCAATGCGGACGGTGTATCCGCATGAAGACAGCACCAATCAAACCAGCGCCATTCGTACCAATAACAGCTACTGCTCCTATGGAACTCGACTATCTGTCACTGGAAACATCGAAGGGAGGCTTCGAAAATATCCTGATGATAACGGACCACTTCAGCAGATATGCTCAAGCAATACCCACCAGAAATCAAACAGCGAGAACAACCGCCAATACATTATACAACCACTTCTGCTTCCAATACGGTTTCCCGGCCAAACTCCATTGTGTTAAAGGAGCCCATTTCGAGTCGAAGGTCATCGGGAAATTGTGCAAACTGACAGGAACGAAGAAGAGCCGGACGACTCCATATCACCCGATGGGAAATGACATGGTTGAAAGGTTCAACAAAACACTGTGGAACATGCTATGCAGCATGACGGATCGGCAGAAGTCCGACTAGAAATCCCACGTGTCGACGTTAACACACGCGTATAGCGCAGCTGGCTACGAATCGACTGTGTTTCCACTGTTCTATCTCATGTTTGGGCGCCACCCTCGTATCGCAATTGATGCGTTTCTGGCCATATCGCCACAACATGACAAGGCAAAGAACAGACAGGACTACGCTGATCATCTGAAAAAAGGCTCAAGAAAGCATACCAGCACGCATCCGATGAAGCCCGTGAAAGCGGAAGAAAGAACAAGAAATACTACGACCAGAAGGTGCGAGACTGCCTACTATATTCGGGGGACCGTTTCCTCGTACAGAACGTTGGTGTTCGGGGCAAACACAAGTTAGCGAACAAGTGGGAAGCCGACCCATGCATAGTGAAGATGGCACGGCATGGCCAGCATCCCGGTGTATGAAGTATACAAAGAGACAGATGGTCCATGGAAATCCAGGATGTTACACCGGAATTTGCTGCTTCAATTTATGAGCCTACCTTGCCCGACGAGCTGTCAACGCCAGGACACGGAAACTGAACCGACCGCACCTACCACATCAGACAGCAGTTGTTCGGCAGCCGTAGCAGCGGATACACATCAGAGACAGGAACGGCCGCCATCACCACGATACGTCATTCCAAATAGACGTAATGGCAACCAACCGGAGGAGCTGTCGTCGGACGAAACTACGGGTGAGGAACAAACACCACCTACATTTCGACGAAGTAGGCGACAGCGGAATCCACCACGTCGGTTATTGGGCGATGAGTGGGTGACGTCGGAGCCGCAACAGTCGCAGAGCACGTACACGTGCACGTAGTTGGAGTATCAGACACTGATGTGGTGTATGTGTAAATTGGAGTAGTACAGACTACATATTAATATACCGATAGTTGACTAAAATTCACCATAGCGAAGATAGCGAAGACGTTTGAAAGTTATTTGACTTTATTGGGATAGTTTTCTTATATTCGTCACTATGATTTTGTACTTTCACAAACAATGTCCTGTTCTTTGAGGTAGGTACTCGTATCGAAGAGGTTATATTTTCTCTCTGACTTTGCTTTCATTTCAGATATTACCCTACAGTCCACATTTTAGACATTTTCTCGAAGGGGGAAGTATGTCATAGGGCGAATTATTTGTATCAACTTGTATTCCAATTCAATAAACTTTGTGAACATCCCTTCTTCGTGTTTGTTGTTATTTACGCCTGGGAACTATTAGTATACATGGTTACGGCTAGATGTAACATAAGATTGTGTTTACATCGATATTAAGGTCAAACCCTAATGACATTTAGTATATTCGGAAATGTCATATACAATTAAGACTAATGAATTACCAATAGTTTACAGAACGTTGACGCCCACAGTAATTATATTCGACACTGAGAAATGTCAGGTCAATTTGTTCTCCAATTAGTTAATAATCCTATGACGTGCATTGCTAATAAGCGTAGGCCGGCTTAGTAATGAGCAATTATTCGATATATATACTATGTTCTTTGATAGCAACGGAGCATCACTGGAACGACGACCTTGGACTGAGCATGTTGGAAATTAACTTATATTTCCTTTCTGTTTATCTTATTCACTGGATTGTTACTTCTGGATTTGCGCAAAGGTATGTCGGGGCTGGGGTGGGCTTGTGGTGGGCATTTTTCGGCTGGAATTGAGCTAATTTAGACTAGGACAATTTTGTTTTTATTTTTTTCTATCTCCGTGTTCTGGGTGGTTGATTGTGGCACCTTGTGGCTCCGCCTGGCCGCCGATTAACGCGAACTGGTAGAGCAGTTGACTGATGGGTGCATCCGTCTGCCACTTATAGAACACAGCCTATGCGTGTAACCCTTCTGGGACTCGGACTGGTTTGTGGTGACACCCGTGTGGCTCTGCCTGGATGCCGATATAGCGGATAAGCCGGGCGGATTGACGTATCTGGGTGTATCCCGCGACCATTACCGGTTTCTTGATTGTATATGCGCATGGGTGAGAGATATAACATATACATATTATTATTATCTGATGTGTAGTCGTACTGCGGCCAGTTCGCACCAGTGGGACAGGCGACGTGTTATCACATGGGGGTACGTGGACACCACGGGGAGCCGAGGTGCTAATGTCCCTGTCACGTTATGCCAGGATGTCTAGGCAACTCAGTTCTCACACCTTAATTCTTATGAAAGTAAACCAGATATAACAAGCTAAACCATAACAGCAAGTTAATTAGCTCAAGCTCAGCCGAATTTTCTGCCTGCCCTTGCCTGCTTCTGGCCCCGGCCTGCCTTGGAACTGTCTGGATGTGACAACTGTGTGGATGAAAATAACACGTGTTTTACAGACTATACGGTACCAACTTGTGTGTCGAGTGTCGTCAGAGGTGGATTGGTTCTACCTGGAACCCATTTTGCTCTGCAGCACTGCAGGTACCAGGTTTTACCCAGTTACCCTCTCTCTTCTTCCCGTCTCCCGTGCACCGGGACACTGCGCGGAATTACAGGACTGTATTTGACCTTAGCATGCAGTGTCCCATTTCGGCACACAGTTATACACATCTGTCGGCCTTGCACCAAAATATATCACATAAAACACTTCAAAATTTTTTTGGACGTACATGTATACATATGTCCGGGTATGGACGGTCATCGAGCCTATTCCCACCCTTATTTATAAGCTAATAAATAAATAATAAATAGCAACGGATAATTTTGGGACATAATTTGAAACTGCTAACATCTCAAACATGTTCTGCTGAATTAAATAAATAATATTTATAACGGCAGTGTTTTACGGCAGTGTGGATCGAGATCGGATTGTACATATTTGCATTTTAATCAGGATTTACACACTGTTGTGTTATATAATTGTCACTACAAATGTACATTATTATTAATTAATTAATGTCACCTTGCTCATCGCAGGCAACATATATCTCGGCGGTGTTTTACTCTCTTTTTTTTTTTTTACAAAGTTGCTATTTTTATTCTGCCCCACTATCATTATGTATACACAAGAGAGTTAAATATCTACGACAACGTTGTTTACTTCATTTTGCAATTGAGCAACCTAATCCGATTGCATGCGGTTTTAGATACCAGGGCGGTCGGATATATTTGTATATTCTTTATGCAGTGTATATCCAGATCGGAGTACAAAGAACAAGTGCAGTTTGATCATGATCTACAATGTATCTATAATGTTTAATAATGCAGCTAGTGTACATTGATTTACATGTATTAATTAATGCATGATCAGTCAGAATCTAATATTCGTCGATGTTTTTCAGGGGAAATATCTGCTAGTTCACCTCAGTATATGTATATCTAGACACTGTTTAGACTTTTTGAAGTTGATAACTTTATATAGACCTAATAACCCTGGAGTTAAATATCATCGTATACATAAGTCATTACAGTATAACCAGACCAGGCATGAGTGCTTCTCCAAGAAAGAGAAACATATGTGACATGAGCGTGCGCAACTTAGAATCCGACATAATATACATGCTTAACCCAATAAACATTACCTGATCACGGGTTCATCAGACAGGCAGGCAAATAGGTAGGTGGTTTTTTTTTGTGTGTGCACAGCATATATATATATATATCTTATCATTCTGTATAGGTATGCATGCACAGATCGCATATTTCATTAGCTACATTTCTCCAGTCTGGCAAATTAACCTCATATAAAGAGCTATTGATGCGAAATGACTATGGGCAAATGATGCTAAGATACATTTGCGAATTTGAAACAGACGGGAATAATATGTTGTGGTACGTTTCGCACAGGGTACGAATACCCATAAATTACAAATGTATCCAGAGTGAATGAATCAAGTCCGTCTACTGTTGAAAAAAGTGATGCAATTTTGATCAGCTGTTTTCATTAATTGTCGACTATATTGGTGTATTCGTCACTCGCTACTTCCGCAGATATCGAACATAATCCAAGTAAAACACCAGACACTAAAATGGCTGAAGAAGAGTTGGTAAGTTTAAACAAAATCACTGCGACCAGTGTTCGCATTCGCCGTAACAACATTTCAAGATGGCGGCCCCCATGAAAAATGAAGTCCACGTGAAACAAATTGTACAAATTTTCATTTACAAATAACTTTGTGGTTATATCACACACTTTCTTTCAGCTATTTCATTTACTTCATCATCCAGAATGAACAAATGGCAGGGCACTTGTTGAAAAAAGGGTTTTTCTTTTTTCATTTCATCGGCTTATTAAATGAGCAATTGAAGTAAAAATTATTCAGCCTTGCATACACTAAATTAACAGTTCAACTAAGAAACTAACCTGTCGTGATGTCGCTGGATATTTTAGTTTAGAAAATCTCCGCTCTACGGATGTGTTTTACTATTCTGGAAGTCGGACTTCATCCATTTCGCGCACCTGCAGGTTATGATTATCGATTTACAGAGGTTTCGGTAAATGGCCAGTTCGGTAAATTGATATTATACTGTGAATGGTTTGGAGGTTTCGGTAAAAATGATTATTATAGTATAATTGATCAATGGTGAAGGCCTAAAAATAGGATACCATGGCAAAGTGTGACCAAACAATGTAATTACCTGATTATTACCTCTTTGATCACGATTTTGACATATTGGCCTGTCAGTTGTTTAATATTTTGTCTTTGTAAAAGTTAATCTTTATGTGTATTGTGCATTTTCAGTTACCGATAGACGAATGTCTCCAGGTCGTCGAACACAACAAAATGAACCAAGTCAATTTGGTTTATATCTTTTATTTAATGTAATAGTAACATATATACACCAGGGCTCAACACTAAGGCACGTCCGACCGACCGAGTCTAGTAAAAATCTGGTCCGGTCGTGTCAATTTTCCCGGAATACCATTGTCGGTAGCCCGACTGGTCGTGTTCCAATTTGACCAAAGTATCTGCCAAAAATAAAACAGTATTAGTTCACCTTTTATTTTTCTGGTAATAACAAACAAAACTTCCAAGAAAGATCGCTGATTGACAGTTCGAACATAGTTTATTTACAACTCCAGGCTTTTGATTGAAAGCTGTCAGAAATATACGCAAACAGAGCGTACCGTACGTATTGATCATACAATTCTCTTGAAAAAAAAAATGAATTCTCATTGCGCCGATTATGTAATCGGCCAGTGACTCAGCAAGTACACACAGTGGATCAAATGTGCTGCTGAGCACGTGCTTTTACTAACATCCACATCGCTAATAAATCTTGTGCCCTGATATGAGCATATTGAAAATGAGTTCAACTGATATGGAATATTCTAAGTCACTTAAAGTTCTTGTTTTGTTGGGCTGGGAGGCAGAATCAGTGGAAATTAGAATTTGCCGTTTAATAAGGTGAATTTAATCGTCACCAATTGAAAAAAACAACACGAAATGTTCAAACCGGAAGTACCTGCTGCTGACGTTTTTTGGCTTGTTTTCAGTAATGATGTGAATATTAGCTGCATTCCAGACACTTCCATGATTAATTTGTGTAGTTATAAGTTTATTATTACTCTTTCAGAAGTAAACAAGTGGTTTCTTGAACGTTAAACCTTCCAATGATGCAACTAGTAAATTACATTGTTACATAACCAGTAGTCGACATAACCAGTAGTTGGACACACTAATTACATTCAAACACATACATGTACCTGTATCATCACGATCACTATGTTAGCCGATTTGAACATGACTTAGTACTGTGTTTCGTGAAACTGTGATGGTTACCGTATTTACCGTAAATTTCCGGACACTTTTAATTAATTACTTTTGTCAGTGTCCGAATAATTAGGAATATTAATTAATTCTTAAAAAATGGTGTCCGAAAATTTAGGTTTTATTTTGCTGGTAGTCAAGTATGAAGTGTATTGGTTGATCAATTTAATGATAAAATCAGTATTGAAAGTCTAAAGAATGTTTTATTTGCGACATGAAACGTCAAGCAAGGGAAATCCCCGAAGGTACCCGGTTACGGTTTAACGCAGGTTAATATTGTACAGTAAAACCGGGAACCAGTGGCAATGTTACAAATCGCTTCTGGGCTTGCTTGATTAGTACACACAAACAACGGCCGAATCTGGGCCGAATCTGGGCCGAAACGTCTTTGTGCGAAATGTACTAATTTTCACATATTGTGAGAGACGTATCCGCGGCGCCTAATCCATATTATATCCCTGTAGCAAACAGGCTTATTATTAATTAAATTGCTTTACATAATTAGGAGACGATTGTATGATAAAGGAATGAAAAGTGTGGTACAACAACTTAATGAGGCGCACACATCATACGGAGGGCCAATCCGAAATTGCCAATTAGCGTTTTATAATGTACCGTACTCAAATTAAGCACAAATTGAGCAATGTAGCGTTTACCTTATAAATACATTACATCGTAATTAACGGCACTTTTATTAGTAAATGTTACAACTTACCAGTCAGAATGGATAAGTTTATAAAGCGCTATACAACCAGCGAGGATGCCATACCTCAATCGTGGAAAACGGCACCGACTCCAACGTCGACACCGAAACGAGCCGTGGGTCGACCTAGGAAACGTCCGCTTGTGAAGACCGAGAGTGACACGAGAAAACGTCTTTGTTTCGATTCAATTCTCACCGCTGAGCCGTCCACTGCCCGTATCAGTGAGCCAGCCGCCGTCGATTCTATTCTCACCGCTGGTCCGTCCACTGCTCGTGACAGTGAGCCAACCCCCGCCGATTCGACTCTCACCATTCATCCCGCCACCCCACGGAAATCTACACATGACATCGACAGAGACTGTAAATCAACACCGTTTGGCCCTGTAGCACCATCACGAATACGTGGACATTACAAATTGTTTAATCTGAAACAGAAATGTGACGTTGTCTCTCACGCGAAACTCAACGGAGTAAGGGCGACAGCGCGACAACTCGACATTCCAAAAAGTACAATTTCTGACTGGTTGAAAACCGACTTCGCAGGAGAACAGAGAAGTAAAAAGGGCCACTTGCAGCATACTGGGCGGCCTGTGAGTTACGGCACTGACATTGACAGCCAAATCCTACAGTGGGTGATGGAGCAACGAGGCCAGCAAATTCCTGTGACGGTGGACGATATATCAAACCACGCGAGATCACTCGTAAGCGACAAGTCGTTTTTGGCCAGCCGGAATTGGGCTGACCATTTCATGAAACGACATAATTTGGCGTTACGGGCGAAGACGTCGTTGGCACAGCGTCTACCCGCTGATCTTGAGGAAAAGATCTCGTCGTTTCACGAGTTCGTGAAGGAGAAGCGTCAGGAGGACGAGTTTGACGATGATTGTATCATCAACATGGACGAGACGCCCATGTACTTTGACATTGTTCCCGGGAAGACGGTGGATGTGAAAGGACGAAAATCCATCAAAATTCGGACAACCGGAAGCGAGAAACGTCATCTCATCATCGTGCTTGCTGTGACGGCAGCGGGTGACGTTCTACCGCCAATGATAATATTTAAGGGAAAGCGTCAACTAAAATTCCCTGTTCCAAAAGGATGGATCGTGTGTGTCCAGCAGAAAGGCTGGATGGACAGTGTTGTCATGTTACGGTGGATTAATGAAATTTTGTTGAAGTTCACCGGCAAGGAGCGCGCGCTGCTAGTGATGGACTCGTTCCGTGGACATCTCACCGACGACGTCACGTGACGTTGCAGCTGATGGAACAGGATATCGGTCATTGCGTCATCGAATGATGATGGCTCACGCGTTTACTACACTTTTTTTCTACACTCGTTTACAATAATGGATTGCACGGACCTGCGTAGATCTACATCTATACATGAATAAATAAAATGTTTTTAATATCATATTTTTATTCATATACTATGTGTACAATGCTACAATTGGCATTCCGTATAATCGACTGTAAAGGGGCCAGATCGGTCGGGTGCTGAAAAGAGAAAGAATCGATGATTTCCCAGTATCAGCAAATATACGAGATACAAATGTGTACTACGGTAGTCTATGTCTACCAGGAATCGGGTCCGTTATGTCCAGAAATCGGGTCCGTTTCGTCCGAAATCGGGTCCGTTATGTCCAGGGTCCGTTATGTCCAGCTACCGTGCTAGGTAGAATGAATAGTCATACTTCCGCTCTCGCTACAGTATGAAAGCGGTGCTCTGTAAATATGTTAGCAACTTTCTTGGTTTGCGACGCGATTCGAGATGCGGAATTTTGGAACACGATTATGATCGAACTAGTATACAAACGGTCCTGAAATTATCTATACAAGTACAATAAATAATTATTTTCTGACCTGCGCATATCAAAACAGCATGGTATGGCGATGTTGTGCTTTTAAACGCGGGTTTTAAAAACGACCATCATATTTTCTGTGTGTTCTCCATATTGTTTCCATTTCCAGATTCATTCGGATATCCCCGCATGTGAAACATTCAAATCTGGACCTAATCACGTGTTTAGTGGGCGGGGCTATAGCGACATACACATGACGTCATCCTACAACTTTTACTACGAACCCACCGGAAATAGTAAATAATAAGCGCGTTTGCTTCTGTTCGGGTGTCAGTAATACGTCAAATTCGGCTTCAATAACTTCCTTTATTGTTTGGTCAATCACACTTAATTTTGAATTCAAGCTTTTTCTTCTAAAACCTTTGCCTTTGGTTGTAAATTGCTTGTCACAATGAACACATGTTGTGGCGGCCATTGTTTCGCGCGGTATGTCAGCATTCCAAATATGGCCGCCGCTACCATATATGGAAACTAGAGTAATCATGAGAGATCACGTGACTAAAGATGGCGGCGGATGGAAACGGCTGCAACGTCCAGACAATAATTTTGCGAATAAAGACAAATATATAAAAAAATAAACACATTTTTGGGCTGATTTTGCGAAATTGTTTATTTATATACATATACATATATGTGTAGATTATTTTTGTCACTTTTATCGATGTTTATGGGGAAGTATATTTTGCTAACGTGAATAATGAATAGAGCATTGTAGCGGTAATAGCCGATTACCGCTACGCATATTGTAGCTACCGTACTAGGCTACTCAAAAATTAATTACGCTCCAACAACAACACATTTTATGGACGCACTTGCCTATTTTCGTGTCCGAAAATTTACGATTTGAGAATATTATCAAATGTTAGCTTGTCCGAAAATTGAGAGTACATGAAAATAATTAATTTTCTACAAAATGAGCTTGTCCGAAAATAAAGGGTGTCCGGAAATTTACGGTAGTTCCATTAATTATATTGTCTCTTGTCATTTACAATGGCCTATACGTTTTTCAAATGTCCCCAACTTTGTGTATGAGGTGGGTCAACTGGCCCCACTTTAAAAATTCCTGCAATACACACTGAATAGGTTTCAAAACTGTCCGAAACTGTCCGCTTCAATATTTCATAATTGATTATCATTGACATCTGCTTTATATGCATGTAGTACCAAACAATCAGTACAATCGAATCCTAGTTCCTACAAGTACAATGGAACGTTAGTTGATAATAACTATACATCATTACATGTATAATTTAATAAAAACTTTGATAAATTAATGCAAGTTACGCTTCACTAGGTCAGGGCTAGTACAAATTAGGTCAGGGCTAGTAGTTTCTAAAAGTACTAGCCCGACTGGTCTAGTGGAAAAAAAAGTTAACGTTGAGCCCTGTACACACACATTTATCCAGCACATTTAATATACATATACAAACATTCATAAATTACATTTATCCAGCACATTTAACATTAAAGCTAGCACCTGTGCGAACAGTGTAGATCCTATTATGGACTATTTGTTTGCCTTCTGCTCAGGATCTTCACTTACGAATCGTGACACATACATATACAAACATACATAAATTACATTTATCCAGCACATTTAACATTAAAGATAGCACCTGTGCTTACCTGTTTGAATTTAAATATGCTCCTAACCCAATCCTTTTACCTTCATGCACATACCTTAATTACTCTATTGTATCATTTTACCGAAACCTCCAAACCATTCACACTATAATATCAATTTACCGAACTGGTCATTTACCGAAACCTCCGGTATCAATAATTATCTACCCTGTCGAGGAGCGCAGTAGGAAATCTGACCCGTTTCCTATATAATTTAATAATTTTTGAAAGCTTCAAACAACTTAATTCTAATTGCTAAATCAAATTAAATGCAGATTTATAATGTTAAATGGTCATTAAAAAATATTCTTATCACCACTTAGTATTTTTGTAGTTCTAAATGTGAAATATTCTGGCATAAAAATGATGTTTTTTAGAGCAAAATGTATCGATTTTCCCCAAACATATCGGGTCACGTGACTAGTGATACGTCACGCCGACTTCCAGAATTTCATTTGTCTTTTATATTTTCTGTAAACGGTAGAGCTGAGACCCCTTTAATATAAACATTGGTCACAATAACAACCCAATCTGTCCTCGCATTTTGCGACACAGTGAGTTTAACACTTCACAGTCGTGTTAAAAACATTCATAGGCCAATAATACACATGTAAGTATACATAGTAAATATATGGTTAGTGCCGTCAAATATAAAATATATTCGGTTGAGCCTTAGACAGCTGTATTAGGGCGAGCTTTAGCGAGCCCCAATGAAGTTGTGACGAAACCGAATATGTTATATTCGACAGCACTAATCATATATTGAATTTATACGGCATATTGAACTTAATTGTTGAACGTGTGTGACGCCATGTTTTTGACGTCATTCCCTCGCTATACGTCACAAATCTAGCGACGTCATTCAAAGCAAAATGGCGGTGTCCACGCTAGGTAGATTCGGCATTGTGTCTAATTAAATCTTCGATTTATTTACGATGAGCTTCAATATTGGCTGGCTTTCGACTCCACAGTTGTCATAATAAGCATTAAAATCATGACGGACATGCCCGTGTCCTTGGTTATATCGCATATACTGTAAAAATGGACAAAATTTGACTGAATCGACAGCGATTTTGATTTTAAAATCCGCTGCCATCTTGAATTTGCTGTTGAGAATGACCAATCAGAGGCCGCGATTCGGGGTCAAAGGTGAAAAAAAGAAAGGCAAAATCGGCACTTCATGTATATTAGGCTACTTCAGGTATATTGGGTTATTTCAGATATAAACAACATTTATTCAACCCCCTTTATTATGCTACATGGAGCAATGGTTGTGGTATAAATATACATACTTTGTCATTGGCAGGGCCTGAAAATAGCACTTGTCCAAGGTTTTTTTCTTCTTATATTTAAGGGTGGGAATTGGCTCGATGACCTTCCATACCCGACATATAAGTCCAAAAAGGCCTAATTTTGAATTGTTTATGTGATATGTTAGTGCAGAGCGGGCAGATGTGTATAAATGAGTGCCGAAATGGGACACTGCTTAGGTCCAATACGGTCCAGTAATTCCGCGCAGTGTCTGGTGCATGGGAGGCGAGAAGAAGAGAGGGGGTAACTGGGTAGAACCTGGTCCAATGTCCTGCACCTGCAAATTTTAATGTCGGACCTTTGTATTTTACAAGCAACAAGTCCGGCAGACCTGTGATAAAATTTAAATTGTGATCATCATTCAGTGGCGAAGCTAAATCTGTTCTGATTATCGTCTATCTGTCTGCACATTCCATCATTGTTATTTAAATTTTGTAACAAATTGGCAGAGAAATAAGAAAAAATATTCCCATTATAAGTGTTGATTGTAATTAACTTTACCCATTAGCATATAGAAACAAAATTGCTACCCCGCTTCATTAGCGACTAGGGATAGGACAAATGCTTAATTTATATAGCAAAGTGTCAACAAATGCTAGAGGGGCCACAACGGCTACGAGGAACTAGAAAATAGACGACAATGAATGTATGACAATGGCTACATGAACTTAAAAAATAGACGACAAAGGCTGTCTGGAGTTACCACAAAGGCTACTTGGGCTTAGAAAATAGATGACAAAGGCTGTCTGGTGTTACATCCAGCAGCCTTTGTCGTCTATTCTCTCTAAGTCCATGCAGCCTTTGTGAGCCTTCTATAGTCTGCCTTTGTCCTCTATTGAAGTCCATGTAGCCATGTAGGAACACCACATTGTGTTATAAGGAATTAATCCAGGTTACTATGGAAGGTTAAGGTCAGTGACTATACTTAGCCTTCCATGGTAACCTGGATTCATTCCTTATAACACAATGTGGTGTACACCTGTTACACATACATGTGATGTTGTACATTACACAATTTACATCACTTACTGACGTCAGAACTTTATGACATTTCACCTGCACAGACTTCTTTGAATTTCGTTGAATATTCCACGGCTCCATATAAGGAATTAGTAATTGAGTATTGTCACTCCCATCATTTCTGAAGCAATTGGGTATTTCAAAATTTTAATTGGGTAAATTAAAATCACACTACTGTTTGCACATCAGCAGACCGCAATTATTGAATAGTTTGCTTCAAAATGGAAACATGTCTTGGCATTTCATTAGAATTGTCTCCTTGGAGACAATTCTAATGAAATGCAAAGAATGTGTTTTCATGAACAAATAAGAAAATATGCTATCTTTGTGGTCTGTTTATTGTTTTCTGTAGCATGATAAAGTTACCACAAATTTTTCATTGCTTTTTGATACTCACTTCTGATTTCAATTGGGTTTTTGGCAATTTTAATGGGTATTTAAGCAAATACACACCTTATCTGGAGCTCCGATATTCACAGAATTTGAATATGGGAATGTTACCGACATTTCAGTTTGTTTGGAATTTGCGTAGAATTAGCCGACACCATTGCAGTTCTGGATGTCGGACTTCGTCAATTTTGCGATTAATTGCTACATGTACACTACAGCACATTATTTTATCACATTCCGATAGTGGTAAAAAGTTATTCAGAATATGGTAAAAATCAGCTGCACGTTTTCCGCTTTATATGCAACGGTTTGCACTATATGATCGGTACACCACAGTCAACAGTATAAATTTGTGCAATAGCATTTACATTTCGCGCACTATAATATAGAAAAAATTATCTGAATGACAAACAGTGAACACACTCGAAGACTGGTTTTCAGCCGGTATCTGTGAAATACATCGAGAGATTGTGCCAGGACCAGATTTTGTAAACAATGAATGGCCAACCGCACAGATCATCTGCGATGATTTTGTAGGATTGTATATGAACAAATCTAGCAGACAGACTGAAAATACATTTGAGGGAGTACGCTACGCATTGGCTCTGATTTTAATTGGGTTTTTGCATTTTTAGCCATGTTTTTTGAAAAAAAATCCAGGCTATTGGATTGGCGAAAGCCGGGCGGGCGGGCGGCGTCCACAATCAATGTTAAGTTTTCGTGTTTGAGTCCATTTCTTTGTTACTGTACCACCTAGGACCACCAAACTTTCACAGCTTCATAATCAAGGGGTGCCCACCACATATCACTATCCAACATGTTCCTTTTTTTTTAACTTCACCCATTTTTTCCACGCAGTCGACTTAGCCATTTTCAATGTTAAGTTTTCGCGTTTTCAATGTTAAGTTTTCGTGTTTAAGTCCATTTCGGTACTGTACCACCTAGGACCACCAAACTTTCACAGCTTCATAACCAAGGGGTGCCTACCACATACAACTATCCAACATGTGACCATTTTTTTACCTTCACCTATTATTTCTACGTAATTGACTTTTTAACGTACGTCTGGTTAAGAGTTTTTTGGTTAAAACTTTTTCGTTATACTATATCTCTGCAACTGCTTCGCCCATTACCTTGAAACTTCACATGGGTGTTTATCATCATCCATATTTTCATTCTAACCCCTAATCGTGCGGCCCCTGTGCCCAATGTCAAGGTCAAATTACTTTGAATTTTTTTGTTAAACTTTTTAAACTTTTTTCGTGTACTATATCTCTGCAACTGCTTCACCCAATACCTTGATACTTTACATGGGTGTTTATCATCATTGTCGCACCTGCTTGCGGAAAGCGCGATCCTGTGCCCAATGTCACGGTCAAATTACTTTGAATTTTTTTGTTAAAGTTTTTTCGTGTACTATATCTCTGCAACTGCTTCACCCAATACCTTGATACTTCACATGGGTGTTTATCATCATTGTCGCACCTGCTTGCGGAAAGCGCGATCCTGTGCCCAATGTCAAGGTCAAATTACTTTGAATTTTTTTGTTAAAGTTTTTTCGTGTACTATATCTCTGCAACTGCTTCACCCAATACCTTGATACTTCACATGGGTGTTTATCATCATTGTTGCACCTGCTTGCGGAAAGCGCGATCCTGTGCCCAATGTCAAGGTCAAATTACTTTGAATTTTTTTGTTAAAGTTTTTTCGTGTACTATATCTCTGCAACTGCTTCACCCAATACCTTGATACTTCACATGGGTGTTTATCATCATTGTCGCACCTGCTTGCGGAAAGCGCGATCCTGTGCCCTATGTCAAGTTCAAATTACTTTGAATTTTTTTGTTATAGTTTGTTTGTGTACTATATCTCTGCAACTGCTTCACCCAATACCTTGATACTTCACATGGGTGTTTATCATCATTGTCACACCTGCTTGCGGAAAGCGCGATATCATCAGCATTTTGGCATACGTCCGTCCGTTCGTCCATGTGTCCGGTTAAAGTTTTTTGGTTAAAGTTTTTCCATCTACTATATCTATTTTTTTAGTGTCCATGCCTCACCCCAAGGCGTGACATGCAGGCCACGGCCATCTAGTCTACAAAAAGTGGGTATAATTATGTTATCCAAGTGTCTATGCTTGGAAAAAAAATGGCCTTCGTGGCTTTGCCTCGTTTCTTGTTTAATTGCGTATTTACGCAAATACTCATCTTTACTGGACCTCTGAGTGACAATTCTACAATATGAGACAAAAATATGATCATAACCCACCTAATAAACTGTGTATTAGCAAAAAATTTAGGTCACTCTCCACGAAGTAGAAAGTAAATGAACTTGGACAGTGACCATTTTTAGGCTTTTTTTTAACTTAGCAGTTTTTGCATTTAGATCTGTTTCTCATTTACTGTACCTAGTACCACCGTAATTGCACTACTTCATAACCAATGGGTGCCACCACATACATTGTACCACTATCCATCATGTGACCTTTTTTTTTTATCTTGACCTATGTTTTCCGCGTCATCGACATAGCCATTTTCAATATTAAATTGGACAACACACATCAGACAGCACATATGTTCACTCGTATCTTGTACTAATACATTTACATGATTGTATGCCAGCCTGCAACTGCATGTGGGATTTTATTATACACTGGCTTCTTTTTACCATCTTAACCCTTAGAACGTTACTCAAAACAATTGTCATCTGCTGTTGATTTTATATCTTGCCTTATTTCTCAATAAAAACATGTTTTGACAGCACTTCAGGAAATGATTCTGAAGTGCTGTCAAAGCATGTTGTAAATTATTCTAAAGTGATGTCGAAGCATGTTTTTAATGATAAAAACGGAAAATAGAAAATAAACAGCAGACAACAACAAATTTAAGATAGCGGTCTAAGGGTTAAGCCACTGGCAGTTGTCACTTTCAATTGTTGTCATAATAACTCGACTTATCTGTTATCCAATAGTCTATGCCTTGAAGAAAACCCGGCCTTCGTGGCTTTGCTTCGTCTCTTGTTGATTTTAAAATGCTGCCAAACTAGATTTTATTGAGAGGAAAAACAAATATGAGACAACACTCTGCTATAATTCTAGACGCCATTTGACCCAAGCATGAAGAAGAAGAAGAAGAAAAAGAAGACAGGGTTTGACCCTGATGCCCAAGAGGGTGGGGATGGGGCCGCTGATGGGGCGCCAAAACTGGAGGAGCCTGTCATAGAGGAAGCTCCCACAGAGGAACAAACGCACGACAGAGCACCGGACGATGGTATGCCTGTTGGCTTAAAGCCACTGTGTTAAAGAACTGCAGATGTTTTTTCTGTCTTTTTATACGACCGTTTTAACAAAAATGGTACGTATTATGTTTTACCGCGTGGCGGGCGGCGGACAGAAAAAACTGCAGTTTAGTTTGTGTGCACAACTCCTGAAACCGTTCAGTCAATGGATCTGAAACTTTACACACCTGTCTTCTACACATATTGAAGATGTGCCGAAAAAAGCCGGGCGGGCGGCGTCTCGAGTCCAATGTTTAGTTTTCATGTTTTGTCCATTTATCTTACCGTACCACCTAGAACCACCATACTTGCACAACTTTATAACCAACTGATACCCATCACATACCACTATCCAACATGTGACCTTGTTTTTACCTTGACCTATTTTTTCTGTGTAATGAACTTAGCCATTTTCAATGTTAAGTTTTCGTGTTTAGGTCCATTTCTAATTTACTGTACCACTTAGGACCACCAGCCTTGCGCAACTTCATAAACAACGAGTGCCCATCACATACCAGTATCCAACATGTGACCTTTTATGACCTTGACCTATTTTTTCCGCGTAATCAACCATTTTCACTGTTAACTTTTTTTTGTTTAGGTCAATTTCTTACTTACTGTGCCACCTAGAACCACCATAATTATATGTTTTCTAATTGTCTATGCTTTGAAGAAAACCGTCCTTCGTGGCTTTGCCTCGTGTCTTGTTGTATACAATTCTATATAGGGTACAGAGTTTGTGTACACAACTCCTCTGAACCGTTCAGTCAACCGATCTGAAACTATTCACATGTCTTCTACACATTGAAGATGTACACCTTGCTGTTTTTATGCCAGAAAAATATCACCTTTTTAACTTGGCCATTTTTTCTACATTTTTGTCTTCAATTCTATATAGGGTACAGAGTTTGTCTGAAACCGTTAAGTCAATCAATCTGAAACTATACACATGTCTTCTACACATATTGAAGATGTGTTTTTATGCTGAAAAAATATTTTGAACAAAAATATCACCTTTTTATACGCCCCTTTGAAAAAAAAACGGAACGTATTATGTATTCATCTTGTACGGGCGGGCAGGCACAGCTTGTCCATGCAATTAACTAGAGTTCTAGTTGACGGATTGTAACCAATGTTTATCACGGCAAGACGAAGAAGCCTATTGATTTTCAAACATTTCCGATAACTTATCTCCCCTTGGCGGCCATTTTTCGCACTCTTTATCGTTGTCCACGCAATAACTCAAGTTCTACTTCACCACTCGTAACCAAAAAAGCCAGTTCTTGTTTTGCAACCAATCCAATCGTCACAAAACGATTTTCAGACTAGTCCATTTATGAAAAGGGGGTGTACTTGCAAAAAAGTGCAGATCCTGATGAGACGGCCGGCTCATCTGGATCTACAGTTTGCCAATGCCAATGTACAGGCCTGTGGTGTTGAAATGGTTAAATATCTGCGTACATTATTAAGAAAATATACGTGTCTAAGAGCATATACAGTAATACATGTATGCCTGATGCAATGGTTTGAACGATTGTGTAAAAGCATGATGCAATTTATTTTGAGCTATTTTAGTAGTACCAGTATATAAGTAGAATATAAGTAATTTATTAAATAAAAGTAGGATGGTCAAAACAGGTACATGTACAATACATGCATGTATGCCTGATGCAATGGTTTGAACAATTGTGTAAAAACATGATGCAATTTATTTTGAGGCCTGTTGTGTTGAAATGGTTAAATATCTGCATACATTATTAAGAAAATATATGTACGGGAAGCCCATTAGGGCCACTTCACTTTTTTTTTATCTTTTCTTGAATTTTCGAGATCTTTTCTTGAATTTTCAAGATACTTTCTTGAATTTTCGAGATCTCTTTTTGAATTTTCAAGATCTTTTCTTGAAAATTCAAGAAAAGATCTCGAAAATTCAAGAAAAGATCTTGAAAATTCAAGAAAACATGAATAAATGGAAATTAACAAAAAGTGAAGTGGCCCTAATGGGCTTCCGTATATACGTGTCTAAGAGCATATACAGTAATACATGTATGCCTGATGCAATGGTTTGAACGATTGTGTAAAAGCATGATGCAATTTATTTTGAGCTATTTTAGTAGTACCGGTATATAAGTAGAATATAAGTAATTTATTAAATAAAAGTAGGATGGTCAAAACAGGTACATGTACAATGACAGAAATGAAATTGAACCTCTTTGATGTTTTCCAGATTGGTATTTATGCCACCGGTCTCGAAGAGCCGGGTGGCATATTGTTTTTGGACCGTCCGTCTGTCTGTCTGTCTGTCCGTCCGTCCGTCCGTCCGTCACACTTTTCGGTTAACCACTTTGTCAGTTTCTCAAATATGCTGCAGGTGGCATCCGCGTTCGACAGACGCATTTCTTGTTTGTTTCTGTTTTTAAATAGGCAGGTCTGTATATATATTTTTCAATTTTGTACAATTCTTTTTGTTTTCATTGTAGATTTTTCACTAGATTTTGGTGGACTGAAGAAGAAGAAGAAAAAGAAAAAACAGGCTTTTGAAATGGAAGAAGTGAAGGAAGCGTTACCGGTTAGTTAGTTACTTTGGTTTTCAGTTACTTTGGTTTTCAGTCATTTTCATTGTATCCCCATTGTTTCATTGTAGGGATGGGTTTTGAGGTTGGAGCATTGGACTTCAATACCAGTAGCCTATTTCACCAACATTGCAAAGTATACTTATCTAGCAAAGTACACTTTGAGGGAGAATTTTTTCAATTTAAGGATAAATTTATCAATTTTGATTATACTGAATTTATTGCATTATCACAGCCATTTTCTGTGTATTCAGTAATAATAATAATTCTGCATAGGTACATTTAATCATCAAATATATGCAGTCGTTAGTTCTATATGACATAATGATAGGTAAGTATACTTTGCAATTTGGATGAAATAGGCTACAGAGGTTGTGGAACCAATCTAATAGCCGTAATATGATTTTAAAGGGGTGGTTTTGTTCTCAAAAATATGAAAATTACTTGCAAAAAGGGAAGATCCTGATGAGACAGCTCTACACTGTTTGCCAATACCACTATACAGGCCTGTGGTGTTGAAAGGGTGAATAGTAATTCCATCCCACTGATCTTTCGGATGAGACTTGAAAGCGAGGTCCCGTCTCTATATGACATTAACTGTTGCAGGGATGCCAAACCCATGCACCATTGTGTCAGTGAATGGTGTTCGGTTCGGCCACTTACGGTTTACCGTTTGACCGGCGGCGATTCTAGCGGACATGTCCGACGAGTTTCGCGGAGACTGGTGTGGGGGTCACATGGTATCAGAAAAATGTGTCATGATTTTTTATGTAAATTTTAGCAGACTTTCCTGCAATAACTTTCAACGGTACATATTTTTCTGAAAGCACTGTTTGCTTTTTATTCAGCTGCTGAGGTGTTCACATATATGTGGCTGTGACTGGAGAAATATGGCTATGGGTTTTTCTACCAGTGTATCCAGATCAGCCTGAAACACCCGTCGTGCTTCTAACAAGCATTGCCCCGTGCAGGCACCGGGGCGGGATCAACTGATCCTGAGAATAGTGCTGCAGTAGCCATTGCTTGTCGTAAAAGGCGACTAAACTGGCTTAACGATTGGGTTCATACTTTCCGGAACCCACTACACCGGATTTGGCCCTCATGTACATTTTTGGCGTTCTTGTATGTGAGAGTTGAGTCGGGCTATGCCCCATATATAAAAGTAAGATTAGCGCTAATCCTATTACTTTTAGGGGATGGGATAAATGATGCTGGTGTGGCGAGGGCCTGGCACCAGATCAGGTTGTTCTAATTTCAGGACTGAATATATATTTTGATTGTAAATATTGAGTTCTGAAGTTGGGATTTACCCCCCTCGGACAGGTGGATACGGGACACGACCCCGTTGACCCGTCTGCGTGTAGACTCCCTGAGGCTTGTACCTCTATGTCAGAAAAGCGGACGTTAAACCCTATTCACTCACTCACTCTAACAAGCAATATAGATCATTATCGGGCTACAAAGAGTGTGCTATTTGACCAGGAGCTACACTGGTCCCAAATCCTATAAACCCCATTTCTCCAGTCACAGCCACGTATGACCTTACCTGTTGCTCGGGCGGTATATTCCCTTTCACTTTATAACCAATTGAACCAGTGTTCGTGGGTTCAATCCCTACCCTCGTCATGAAAAATACTTCTTCATAGTATTTCCATCCCACTGGCCTTTCGCATGAGACGTGAAACCAAGGCCTGTCTCTAAATGAGACATGCCATTTAATTTTGTACCTTCAGACATCTGCATAATTTCATGAAATACGTTTACAAAAATATACAATATTTTCCGTAAATGGCGTCAAAAGTTAACAAAATTTTCATGCAAATTTTGTTGTCAACTTTTGACTTTATTTAGGAAAAATATTGTAAACGTATTTAATGAAATTACACAGATGTCTGAAGGTACAAATCGCATGGGTCTCAAATGAACTTTACTGTTGCTGGGACATTCAACCCTTTAACTTTCACTTTTGCCTGTAGGCAAGCGAGCCTGTGCCTGAGGAAGGGGCGGGCGATGATGGCGGGGCAGAACCTGAGCCCACTCTGGGCAACACTGACCTGTCACTGCCCGCGAAGAAGAAGAAAAAGGCCAAGGTCATCGATTTCGACACACTGACGAAGGACGAGCCCGATATTGAAGAAGATGGTAAATTTCATTTGAAAATTGTTTTTGCGTAAAATGGGATTTGTAATGGAAATCATGGTTTATTCATAAAATAATTCCAGCACAAAAATATTTACACAATTCCCTAACATTTGATTGGCTCGTAGCAAGTCTCTGTCCAAAATTTATATCCCAGTAAACTCTCACGCCGAACTACTTTCCGTAACCGTGAGGCGCAGTTAAAATAATTCTTAAGAAAACGGAAAATAAACACATTTTCTTGATGAATTTATTTAAAATGCTGGAATTATAAGGAATGAATGGCCTTTTTGTTGAATTTATCGGGAATATAAACTTGGAAAAGTCGCGGGAATACTGAACGAGGCCTTCCGGCCTTCGTCCAGTATTCCCGCGACTTTTCCAAGTTTATACCTCGATAAATTCCACAAAAAGGCCATTCATTCCTATAATGAACATTTCATGTGGAATACACCTTTACAGGTATAAATTTGTTTAAATATTTTACTTGTGTTATTTTTCAATGTTTGTACTGGTATATATGTTGCGACCACTTATTTTAACAGTCTTGTCGAGACGGTTCAAATGAGTGGTCACAACATATACTTTCATTGAGAAATAACAAAAAATAAAATGAAATATTTAATAAATTTCATACCCGTAAAGGTGTATTCCGAAAGAAATGAGTTAAATGTGCATTAGTGTCGATTGTACATGATATTTATTATGCTCCCCAAATTTTGTTTCTCCAAATGAGCATATAGTTACCGCTTTGTCCGCCGTCCGAGTTTTACGTTAAAGTTTTTCAAATTGCTATATCTCTGTGACTGCTTGAGATATCAACTTGAAAGTTCATATACAAATTGACCACCATCCATATTTTCATTGTATACCCCACCATGCTGCGAAGGAGCCCATGGTCAAATGACTTTTAGAATTTTTGTTTAAAGTTTACATTAAGTTTTTCAAATTGCTATATCTCTGTGACCGCTTGCGATATCAACTTTAGAAATCATATACACACTGATCACCATTTATTGTGATTAATAAGAATACTACACCAATACCCAGGGTCAAGTACTTTGAATTTCAATCCAGGCATCATCGAGGAACATTTGTCAGATTTACCGACCATCTAGTTTTTCTGTTCTCATCGAAAGTATACAAGACTGTTCAACAGCATATACTTCTGAGAAGAAATAAGGAAAATATTTAGAATTTTCTGTCATAAAAATAATGTACCCTCAGTATCGACCATCTAGTTAAACCTGTTGATACAGTGAACGCGGGGCACAGGTAGGCTATCAACCACTTTAAAGACGTCATGTCCGCGGTGGCACAGTGACAAAAGACCACAAGAAAAAATTTGTACTGCATGTGATTATTTCAGCATGGTTCTGTATTAAATATAATCTAACACTCGTATTTAAATGATTTATTTTAATATAGTATGTATGAAACTTGGTTACACCAGAATTGACCTGTATGCTCCCAACGGACATAAAGGTAAATTAACCTTGTTATCTGATAAATTAGAATCACTCCAAACTGGACTGTTTTAGTTTTTTTTAACAGATCATCCAAAGTGCCACCAAAATTTGTCGATATTTTTTGAGAAAGGGTAATACATGTAGTGAAAATTTCCATGTATTTCGGCAGAGATGGACAGCCTAAAGAACAGACTGGGCACGCCACAGAAAGGCAAGGAATGGTACGGCTCTGACCGGGACTACTCTTACGATGAGGTGAGTAGTAATTACAACAAATAACTGTTAATTCTGAAGATACACTATTTTATTGACGTAAAATTTATTTCAAATTCTTAATTTTGCATCGAAAGTATATGTTGTTACCAGCATTTGAACCGTCTCGTCGAAATAAGTGGTTGCAACATATACCGGTACTTTCATTGAGAAATAACAAAATCAGGACTACTCTGTGACCCCACTGACTTTATATATATCTGGCTATGACTGGAGAAATAGGGCTTGGGGTGATTCCAAAATTAAACGTGGGGGAGGGGTGGGCGGCACCCGAATTATTTATTGATGGGTGGTGGGGTCTGCATGAAATTAAAGCTGAAGGACATTGAACATGTCGCTATTGTGTATTATTTTGAGTTGGCTGACGGACGAGTTGGTCGAAGGGCGAAACGGAGGTCGGTCGTAAAATCAACGAATAATAACGGGACCGATACGATTTCTAATTACCTCAAGTAATAATCAAACTTTCCATTTACCGCACTTTCCATTTACCGATCTGTTGGCAATGGATAATTATACCGTATTTACGATGTCTGCAAATTTCGATCAGAAAACTATAATATTATATAGATATAAACGTGACGTGTTGCATGTGTATAGGCCGATATTACGATACAGATGTAATCCGTCTTTGTCCGTTTTCGTCAATCTCTGTCTGTTTTCATTCGTGGCGGACATTCGTGCCGAATAAAAACGGAATTCCGCTAGCGGCAAACGACATTTGCTCTTTCCGTCCGCCTGAGCTGTACTAGATCACTCTGGTTTTTGTTGTGAACAGAATACGCAAGAATCTTTATTTCACCCAATTCCAATTAACGATACTGGTACATGTATATACCGAACACTGCGTTAATAAATCATTCTTCTCTCAGCTGGTTTGGTTGTCGGTCAACGACTGGTAAAAATCACCGGGACGAAACACGTCTGGTCTGAAGTGATTTCAGCTGGGCGATTTTATTTTGCAATAACATTCATATTATTTCATCTATTTTGATGAAATAAAGCCTGAATAATTCAGAAAAGTGCACAGTAAATATTACCGGTAGTATTCTAATGTATTTATTTCTATGTTAATGTTTAATATTCGCGATTTCCTGATTCCGAATGTTAAACCATATAACTGGACATACCAGTACCCGGATTTCCATTTTTTTCCCCCGGATTTTGTGTTAAGAGACCATTGTTCTAAGCGACGGACACGGACGGATGGACATCCTGACTCCAGTATCCCCCCCCCCCCCACAACTCGTTGCAGAGGTATAAATATGGTAATAAATGGAAAAAAAAGCAGACGACAATTTCTAGTTCCCGCTCTATAAGGGTTCATTATTTCGTCCAGTGGAATAAAAAAAACCTAAACTGGTTACACAAGTATCCAAGTGCTATTTCTAAGTGTCGTCAATGTTTACAAGGTCAAATCTGTCGGTTTAATTTTCAGCTACGCACGTGATTCTCTCTTTGACTTTGATGTCGATGTGTCAGAAAAAATCAATAGCTCTTTCCACTTCTCAAAGTTGCCTATTTACCGTGAACTAATTATTCACACGTGCGTCGACGAATAAAATTAGTTGATAAATAAATTGCAGCATTGCGTCCCAATGAAATTCAACCCGAAGGTGTAAACTCCGCCTTATGGGCGGAATTCAGGATTACGGTGTGACGATTATCTCCGAAGGCAGCAAATACACACCAGGTGTCATCAAACAAATCAGCTGTTCAATTTCACCCGATTTGATACACCAAATGGCTGAGATTAGCGTGTTTATATCATCCACCGGAATGATAGGGTGACTTGGGCAAAAAAAAAAAAAACTTCACCCAAGTCGCCCCCAAAATTGAACCCTGTAATTGTGTATGTTGCTTCAGCTGCTGACACGGGTGTTCGCCATCATTCGAGAGAAACATCCAGACCTGGTTACCGGCCAGATTAAAAAGTTTGTGATGAGACCCCCGCAGGTTCTCCGGGCCGGTGCTAGAAGAACGTCATTTGTTAACTTCGCAGACATCAGCAAAATGTAAGTCGCCAATGCAGGCCTCGACAAATTCGTAATTTTCCACTCGTCCAGATTGAATATCAGTTCATGCATTCCCAGAGATCCAGATACGGTGCATATTGGCGTATTTTACACAATTATTTTAACTAAATACGCATTGCTTATCAAAAGTGGGAGTACACAATACTCACAGCAATGTGAAAATACACATTGATTTTCAAATTGAATAGTGGTGCAAATACTGTCATAAAGTTGAAATTTCACTTAGTTGAGCTGCAAAAAGCATGCAGCTCAAATAAGTGAATGTTTAAATTTGTTATATTTTTGTATACGCCCGTTTGAAAAAAACGGAACGTATTATGTATTCACCTTGTATGGGCGGGCGGTCACAGCTTGTCCACGCAATAACTCGAGTTCTACTTGAAGGCTTATCCACGCAATAACTCAAGTTCTACTTCACCGATCATAACCAAATTTGGTATACATGTTTATCACGGCAAGATGAAGAAGCCTATTGATTTTGAAACATTTCCTATGACTTATCTCCCCTTGGCGGCTATTTTTAATTTTCGCACTGTATTCTTGTGCACGCAATAACTCCAGTTCTACTTGACCGATCGTAACCAAATTCGATATACATGTTTATCACGCCAAAATAAAGAAACCTATTGATTTTGACGGCCATTTTTAATTTTCGGACTATCCTTGTCCATGCAATAACCCTACTTGACGGATTGTAACCAAATTCAGTATACATGTTTATCACGGCAAGACGAAGAACTATTGTTTATTATTATATTAAAACATTTACCATGACTTATCTGCCCTTGGCGGCCATTTTTAGCTCACCTGAGCAAAGCTCATGTGAGCTATTGTTATGGCAAAGTGTCCGTCGTCCGTCGTCCGTCCGTGAACATTTTCAATCATCTTTTTCTCCCGAACTGCTGAGCCGATATTGGTCAAACTTCACAGGGATGATATATGGGTGATGCCATTTCAGATTTGTTAAAATGGAGGTCATCGACAATCCAAGATGGCCACCATGGAAAAGTAGGTCAAATTCTTAAAAAATCTTCTTCTCACGAACCGCCAGGCCGATTTCGACGATACTTGGTATGAATGATCGATAGTTAGCGCTGTTTCAGATTTGTTCATATGGTGGCCCGTGGGTCAAAAATGGGCGTCGCCCGAGGGGTCAAATAGGGGTCAAATTTTATTTTTAACCGAATATAGTCATATAATATATCAAATCGAAGGTATCGACGAGACGATCACTCTGGAACATGTTTTGCCAAAATCAGATGATTACGTCATTCAAGATGGCCACTGACAGGTCAAAAGGTTGTTCTTTTACTAAAGATTTTGAAGGACTTCTTCTTGTGGACTGCTTGGCCGATATTGACCAAACTTAACTGAAATGGTTTGTTGGTGAAGCCTGTTCATTTTTGTCAAAATGGAGGTCATCACCAAATCCAAGATGTTCGCCGTTGAAAAGTAGGTCAAATTGTCAAAAAATCTTCCTCTCACAAACCGCCAGGCCGATTTCGACGAAACTTTGTATGAATGATCGATAGTTAAAGCTGATTCAGATTTGTTCATATGGTGGCCTCTGGGTCAAAAATGGTCATGGCCCGAGGAGTCAAATAGGGGTCAAATTTTATTTTTGACCGAATATGGTCATTTTATATATCAAATCGAAGGTATAGCAGTAAATCACATGCACATTCGCAATATATGTTAGATCAGAAGGTACCAACAAATTCTGTGGAACATTTGAAGTTGTAAGTGAAGAGTCTTTGTGAAATCAAGATGACCACTATGGAGGCTTTTAGGTGAGCGATACAGGCCCATTTGGGCCTCTTGTTAATATTAACACTACCCTTGTCCACAAAATGTCAAGTTCTACTTGACTTATCGTAACCAAATTCAGTATACATGTTTATCACGTCAAGATGAAGAACCCTATTGGTTTTCAGTGTGTTATCTCCCCTTGTTGACTAACCTTGCCTCGACGGGCATACAGTGTGACTTCCAATCAGAAGGTTGTGGTTAAAACCTCGCCATTGGTGTGAAAAATACTTTGATAGTATTTCCGCTCCACTGGTCTGTCTGATGAGATGGTTGAAACTGTGGTCCCGTTTCTATATGACGTTAAACCCATTCACTTTCATTGATGGAATGGCGAACCTGGCAGATCCTGATCAGACTGGACAATTACTACCATGTTTGCTGGGAAACATTATCATTACCCAAGAATACAGTTTAAAAAATATAACCCGTCTTTAAACGCTCTCCATACATTTCATTCGTTTGTTTGTTATAAAAATATATATAAAATGTATGCATGTTCGAAGTGCTGTGAGTATATTCTAAATGTATTGTTCATTGCAGGTTGCACAGACAGGCAAAACACGTGTTGGCCTTCTTGCTAGCTGAATTGGGTACCAGGTAGGATTTCTTTGGTTATCTTGTCAAATGGTCTGACACAAGGATCTTAGACAGTTGTGACTTGCCGCGATCCGGCTCATCTGGATCTACACTGTTTGCCAATACCACTATATAGGTCTGTGGTGTTAGTGTTAATGTTGTCATATTTATCACCCTCACTCACCCACTTTGGCCTTGTCACCAATTGAGTGTCTGTGTGGAAAAAAATGTTACTCGCTCTTAATTACATATGCCCCACCACGATAGTTGAAGTGGCATTTATTGTTACCCTTGTCCGTCCCATCTGTCAGAAGGTTAAAATTTTTGTATGAGCTTGTATCTTCAATAGTATTCGACCTACAGCTTTTGTTTCAGCTTGTTTTCGATCAAAGTGGTGGGTGGGGCATCCGTGTTTTATGAACACATTTTCTAGTTTTTCAATCCAATTATAATCTAACTATGAATTCTACTAAAGCTATTGCTATCGAGATACAGCTCTGCTCAATTTTCAACTAGTCGGTTACAAAATTGACATTTCAATAAGTCAGCACTGTCAGCATTTGTCACTATAAGAACTGATTTATTATGTATTCATCTTGTACGGGCAGGCGGCGGGCGGGCAGGCGGGCGGACACAGCTTGTCCACGCAATAACTAGAGATCTACTTGACGGATTTTCACCAAATTCGGTATACATGTTTATCCCGGCAAGATGAAGAAGCCTATTGATTTTGATTTCCGATGACTTATCTCCCCTTGGCGGCCATTTTAATTTTCGCACTCTGTATCCTTGTCCACGCAATAACTCAAGTTCTACTTCACCGATCGTAACCAAATTCGGTATACATATTTATCACGGCAAGACGAATAAGTATTGATTTTGAAAAATTTCTGATGACTTATCGACCCTTGGCAGCCATTTTTAATTTTCGCACTCTGTATCCTTGTCGACGCAATAACTCGAGTTATACTTTCTCGTAACCAAATTCGGTATACATGTTTATCACGGCAAGACGAATAAGTCTATTGATTTTGAAAAATTTCTGATGACTTATCGACCTTTGGCAGTCATTTTTAATTTTCGCACTCTTGTCCACGCAATAACTCGAGTTCTACTTCACCAATCGTAAACAAATTCACATGTTTATCACGGCAAGACGAAGAAGCATATTTATTTTGACAGATCGTGACCAAATTCAATATACATGTTTATCATGGCAAGAACCCTATTAATTGTCAATGAGTTATCTCCCCTTGTTAACTGGCCTTGCCTCGACGGGCGTATATTGTGACCTTCGGCACTCTTGTTCAAATTTATTTCAAATTCAAATTATGAAATTCGCTGTCTGATTGATAGAACAGATTTAATGTCTGTTTGCTATAAAGCAATGTCGATTTTGCGTTGAAGTCTATGGAAGGTGAAAAATTATTCCTTATTTTTGGCTGCGACTGGATACATTGGCTTATGGGTTTTGCAACTGCAGTCTGATCAGGATCTGCACTGTTCGACATTTCTTCAATGGACCACCCATCATGCTTGCTGCCCTAAGCACTATCGATCGTTCCCAGTCTTCAGGAGTGTGCTATTTGATCAGGAGCTACACTATTTCTCACAGTCGTACATACGGCATGGGGCTTTAGTTCATACAGAGCTGCAGATAGGTTTTGTATCTAAAGAGTATTATACCCCCAGATTTCAAATTCAATGTGTATTTTACTTTTACAAATGTATTATTGATTTCTTCCTGAATATTATATAGGGAACAAATGATAAAAAAAAAAAAACATTTAAAAAATCACTTATTTGAGCTGCAAAAAGCAAACAGTAACAGTGTTTGTGTTTTGCAGCTCAACTTAGTAAATTTCAACTTTATTACTGTATTTTCACTACTCAATTTTAAAATCAATGCATATTTTCATATTGGTGTATTTTGTGCTCCCACTTTTGATAATCAGTGCGCGTATTCTGCTACAATAAGCGTAAAATATGCCAATACACACCTTATCAGTAGCCTATTTAACCAACATTGCAAAGTATACTTTAGTAGCAAAGTATACTTTGAGGGAGAAATTTTCAATTTTATGATAAATTTATTAATTTTTATTATACTGAATTTATTACATTATCACAGCCAATTTGGCTGTGATAATGTAATAAATTCAGTATAATAATTCTGCATACTTTTAATCATGAAATATATGCATTTGTTAGTTCTATATGAAATAATGCATTTCAGGAAAAATAAATGATTACTCCTTCTGGAGCTCCGGTTCATGCATGCTCTCTTTCTGTTTTCAGTGGGTCGGTGGATGGCAACAACCAACTCATAATTAAAGGACGATTTAACCAGAAACAAATAGAAAACGTTTTAAGAAGATATATAAGTAAGTGTTCTGGGGGCAGGTTCACTAAACTTCGTACGACTAAAATGTGTGTAAGGGCTAATTTAGGATAGTTTGGAAATTTCAATTGCATACAAGTTCTCCAGTTAAGAGTCCAGTAGCCGATTTCATCAACATTGCAAAGTATACTTTACTAGCAAAGTATACTTTGAGGGAGTAATCATTTATTTTTCCTGAAATGCATTATTTCGTATAGAACTAACCACTGCATATATTTGATGATTAAAAGTATGCAGAATTATTATACTGAATTTATTCCATTATCACAGCCAAAATGGCTGTGATAATGTAATAAATTCAGTATAATAAAAATTAATAAATGTATCCTTAAATTGAAAATTTCTCCCACAAAGTATACTTTGCTAGAAAAATATACTTTGCAATGTTGGTGAAATCGGCTATTGGGGGCCATTTCCCCAACTTTGTACGACTAAAATGTTCGTGCAAATTTAAGATCGTCTGAAAATTTCAATTGATGGATTTACATTTATTGAGCATAGGCAGCCTATGCTCAATAAATGTAAATCCAATAATTGTTTTATTACAAGAAAACGTTGTTAATGTGAAATTTACATCATAATTTTGCACTCGCAAACATTTTAGTTGTACACAGTTTAGTGAGACGGCCGGCCCCCTGGTATTTATGGCTGATCAGTGTTGACATGTTTTGGTCAAACATAATGCATTCGTTTGCCGTGATTCCCGACACATCAAATATCACAAAAAAATACCGCCTGTTCAACATAGCCATTTTTCTACATTTGTGCGTACATATTGTATAGGGTATAGAGTATGTGTCATCAACAGTTTTCTGTCGATCAATCCCTCTATGGGCATATTCTGTGACTCGCTGCACTCTTGTTGACACGGAAACTGCTATGTTGTAAATTAGAGGTGAAAGAGTTTAACATGCATAAACAACCATTCGGGCCATAATAAAATAGATGTGTTTCCCATTGCCCGACAGACCCGTTAAAATCGGCACAATTTTATTACCAATTTTTTAAAAAAATATATTTTCTTTTTCGGTTCATCACGGTGTCTACCGACGGTCAGCGTTTTAGCAAATGACTAGCGATCTGAGATAAAAAAAAATATAATTGTTCCAACCTACCTATCCAAGTTTAAAATGCAGGGTATGGAGGTGGGAAACAAAACATATTAATTGTCGACTCGGTAATCTTTCTACAACACATTCTGTTCCCGTTTCAGTGGAATACGTGACATGTCACACGTGTAAATCGCCCGACACGCTGCTCCAGAAGGAAGAGCGCTTATTTTTCCTGCAGTGCGAGACGTGCGGGTCGCGGTGTTCCGTGGCGAGCATTAAATCAGGATTCCAGGCCGTCACCGGCAAGAGAGCAGCGATGCGTGCAAATGCTCACTAGTGTAGTGACTGCACATAATAACTTATCATTGGACACTTGAAAAGGGCAGGAAAAAATTGAAGGGTTCAGTGGAAGAAGGAGGCTAACTCCATGAGGGAGTTAGCCTCCTGCTTCCACTGACCCCTTCAATTGCAAACACTCACTAGTGCAGTGACTGCGCGAATAATACAATAATAACTCCAGCCCCCTTCTTCCACTGATCCTTTGAATTGTAGGTTGGAGCATGCGATGGGTAATTTAACGATCTGGGTTCATCCTTCATCGGAATCCCGACTGTAGACCTGGTTTGGCCTTCATGTCCGTTTTAGGCATTATTGTATTTGATAGTTGAATCTGGTTATGCCCCTGTTAGGAGTATTAATATGATTATTCATATTACTTTTAGGGGAAGGGGCCAAGTGGCTTTGGTGTGGTGTGGTGTGGTATGGACCCAACACCATGTCGGGTTCTCATTTCAGGGCTGAATATATTTATATTTTTTCCATGTAAATATTCCGTTCTGATTTTGGTATTTTACCCCCAATGCAGCAGATCGAACCCGTTGGCCCGGCCTTAAAGGACCTTAGCTGGTGATAGGCCATTAAACAAGAAATCATTCAACTATGCTGTGTGATTGTCAGTACGAACGATGAAAATCTTCATATGCCCACATGCACTTGTTAACCTTGTTTGCAAGAGATCATGATGCACACTACTGGTATATTATTGCTGAACTGTACATTTTATAGTTGAATTAACCCTTTCAACCAGAAGTAACTGGAATGGACTGTGATTATGCTAATTTCCGACCAATCAAATGGTCACATTTCAGATTAGTCTATTATGGGGGTGTTTTTGTTCTAAAAAAATATGAAAATTACTTGAAAAAAGTGCAGATCCTGATGAGACGGCTCGTCACGAGCCGGCTCATCTGGATCTGCACTGTTTGTTAACCCTGCTATAGCAGGCTTTCAGGTTCAGGGGTGAATCCAAGTGTGACTGGGGAAGTGGGGCTGATTGCAACGATACTCTTCTATTTTCTGATCCAATAAGGATACATAAATGTTAGAAACACAACAAGTGATGCCAAGTGACTTTGGTGTGCTATGGATCTGGCACCAGGTCTGGTTATTCTAATTTTTGAGCAATTTTTTTCGATGTGAATATGCCGTTTTGATTTTGGGATTTTCTGCCCAATGCAGCAGGTTAAATGTGGGATCAAACATGTTGGCCTGGCCTTAATTGTGTTGATAGGCCGTTAAACACCATTAACCAATTTCAGTCTAAGGATACGATAATTTTTGAATTTCTCTATAAAGTATAATAATGACGGTTCAAACGAGTGGTAACAACATATACTTTCGAGGTCAAATAAAGAAAATAGGAATTCTTTACTCTCGAAAGTTTCATACTACTACAGGGATCCTCCAGATTATCAGACAAAAATGGCAGTGTTTTTATAATATTTTTCTTAAAATAGCAGTTACGGGCATAAACTTTTCACATAACAATCCTCGGTTCTTGCTTTCTCAGCGCATGTAAACTATTTAGCAAACTGTGCCATCTTTCTCATTTAAGATTGGGTCCGATCATCAGTCGCAAGATTGCTCCAAAATGAACATTGACAATCAGTTATCCGGACAAACGTATAATAGTCTTATAACTTCTATTCTCACATTGAAATCATAAGTATATCGCCTGTAAACTGGTGTAAACAGCATTATGTAGTTCTACAGAAAACTCAGTCGCCCTCCGCTTCTTGGAAAACACCATATTTATAGAATTTATTGTATTAGAACAACACAGCAATGACGTAATGGGCGCACTCGATTGTGCCCCCCGCGCGACTTTTGATGTTGTAAACAACTTGTGAACAGAGTTGGGGAATGTTTTCAGCACATTTTACTAAAAGATTTGCCTTGGCGATATATTCTTCACATTGGTACAAGAAGCTGCGCGACTTACATGTATTTGTTGCAATATCGGAGCAAAAAGAATGCGCTTAATTAACAGGTATTTTCATTTGTCCGATAAATTGATTGTCCCGATAACTGGTATGACCCCTGTATAATTGTATCCCGTCTGTAATGGGTTAAATTAAATCAACAGGTCGTGCATTGACTGACTGGTGAACATTGCAGGCCATAATCTATGCTGGCTGATCTGGGTCACAACGACTGTAATCCCCATTTCTGCAGCTGAAATATGGGATTTGACCCTATAACCCTGAATAAAATTACCATAGCTGTTGACAGGCCGTTAAACACCATTAAATTGAATAAATTCTCTGGTTTCACAACCATAAGTATATGTTGTGATCTGGGTCTACGAGTCGCAGCCAATATGCCCGTCTGCGCAATCTCATCTGGGTGTACATGTCACAAAGCCAATACGCCCAGTTTTATCGGATCATAGCCCAAACCATTGGCAATCCCCTCATTCACTGGTAGTGGATCATGTATTGTACATGTACATAGCTCAATTGAAATACATCGTTATTCAAATTGGTGTCTGCATTTATATTTATAGAGATCCATCGCAGTGCTTTCACCCTAAGATAGTGGAATGGATTTTGATATGTTAATTTTGCAACCAATCCAACTAATCCATTTATGAAAAAGGGGTGTTTTTGTTCTCAAAAATATGAAAATTAAGTTAAAAAAGTGCACATCCTGATGAGACGCCTCGTGACGACGGATTGTCACGAACCGGCTCAACTGGATCTGCACTGTTTGCATGAACCGCTATATCAGGCTTTCGGGTTCAAAGGATTAAATGACTCGCTGAAAATGATAAAAACAATCCTGAAATTGCTTTAATAATTTACTGGCCTATATAAAGAAATCCTATACAAATCAAATATTAATTCATGTAACATTAAATATTAACCCTCCCTACGCTGCAGACGGAAATTGTCGTCTGCTGTTTTTCATTTTTGCCTTAATTCTTAACAAAAAAAATGGTTTTGACAGCACAGCACTCCAGTGGAGACGATTCCAGTGGAGACGATTCGCATGCGCCGTCGAAGCTGGTTTTTGTCAAGAAATATTAAAAATAAAACATTTCCAGCAGACGACAAAGTTTAATTCAGCGTAGTAAGAGTTAATGAAAGCACTGCCATAGTTTGTATTTACACTCTGTCCAAGGTCATTGAGAATGGTCCCTGGGAAATTGCCTTTGGGTTTTCATAATTTTATATTTCTACGAGCATCTTACATATTACATAGCATCGATACATACTGGGACTATCAAATGCCTTGGTGGGTGGCAAGTGGGAGCATGCGATGGGTAATTTAATGATCGGGGTTCATCCTTACCGGAATCCCGACTGAAGACCTGGTTTGGCCCTCACATACGTCTGGCATTTATGTATGTGACAGTTGAATCTGGTTATACCCCGTATTATGATTATTCTTAATCCTATTACTTTTAGGGGAAAGGGCCAAGTGACTTTTGTGTGGTACAAACCTGGCACCAGGTCGGGTTGTGTTAATTTCAGGGCTGAATGTATTATTATTTTTTCGATGTAAATATTCTGTTCTGATATTGGGATTCCCAACCCGTTTGCCCGGCCTTGCATGACCTTAGCTGTTGATAGGCTGTTAAACACCTATAAACAAACACATCAATTGCCTTGACAGACTCGCCATACAGGCATGACCATCTGTAGCCTATTTCATCAACATTGCAAAGTATACTTTCCTAGCAAAGTATACTTTGAGGGAGAAATTTTCAATTTTAGAATAAATTTATTAATTTTTATTATACTGAATTTATTACATTATCACAGCCAATTTTGGCTGTGATAACGTAATAAATTCAGTATAATAATTCTGCATAGTTTTAATCATCAAATATATGTAATCGTTAGTTCTGCATGAAATAATGCATTTCGGAAAAATCAATGATTGCTCCCTCAAAGTATACTTTGCTAGTAAAGTATACTTTGCAATGTTGATGAAATAGGCTACTGGTATGTCTACTGATCGTACAAAATAAATATAAAATGGGATGCCAAATGTATTTCTGTTGTTTTTTTTAGTCCGTCCGTCGTCCGTGAACATTTTCAAACGTCTTCTCCTCGGTAACCATTGGGCATATAGTCACCAAACTTCATGGTCATGGTCCTTAGGTAGGGGTATTATAAAATTGTTAAAATGACATCATTACGTAATCCAAGATGGCCGCCGTTTAAAAATAGCACAAATTCTTCAATAATCTTCTCGAGAACTGCCAACCGGATTTCGACAAAACTTGGTAGGAATGATCGATGTACAATGCTCTTTCAAAGTTGTTAAAATGGTGACCCCGGGGTCAAAAATGGGTGGGGTCAAATTTTATTTTTGACCGAATATGGTCATATATATCAAATTGAAGGTATCAAAGAGGCGATCACTCTGGTGCATTTTTTGTCGAAATCGGATGTTTGTCATCCAAGATGGCCGCCGAAAGGTCAAAAGGTCGTTCTTTTATTAGAGATTTCAAAATTCTTCTTCACATGAACCGCTTGGCCCAAGGTAGCCAAACTTAAAAGTTAAGGTCCATGGGTGAAGCCTTTTCAGATTTGTTAAAATGGAGGTCATCGCTAATCCAAGATGGCCGCCGTATAAAAATAGCATAAATTCTAAAAAAAATATTTTTCTCATGAACTGCTAGCCGGATTTCGACGAAACTTGGTAGGAATGATCGATGTACAATGCTCTTTCAAAGTTAAAATGGTGACCCCGGGGTCAAAATGGGTGTGGCCATTGGGGTCAAATTTTATTTTTGACCGAATATGGTCATGTCTATATCAAATCGAAGGTATCAAAGAGGCAAATGCTCTGGTACATTTTTTGTCGAAATTGGATGGTCATGTCATCCAAGATGGCCACCGAAAGGTCAAAAGGTCGTTCTTTTATTAGAGATTTCAAAATTCTTCTTCACACGAACCGCTTGGCACATGGTGGCCAAACTTCAGTTATGGTCCATGGGTGAAGCCATTTCAGATTTGTTAAAACGGAGGTCGTCGCTAATCCAAGATGGCCGCCGTCTAAAAATAGCACAAATTCTTAAAATATCTTCTCATGAACCGCCAGCCTGATTTCGACGAAACTTGGTAGGAATGATCGATGTAGAATGCTGTTTCAAAGGTGTTAAAATGGTGACCCCAGAGTCAAAAATGGGCGTGGCCCGTAGGATCAAATTTGGGTCAAATTTGTGCTCCTGGAGTCCGGTGAGCGAATTAGGGCCATCATGGCCCTCTTGTTTTAAATAAATACTACACTGTATTCGCTATTGTCCGAGTGAACAAGATGTTAGCTGTGACAGCAAAGTTCACTGAACCAGGGAATACAGTGGAACCTCACTAAACCAGACACCTGGGGACCCCATTGTGCTTAATTTTGTCGTTCATTGTCGTGTCTGTTTCTGACTGAGAATGACAAATTGTTCATGGAATGGTTGATTACAGTGGAACCTCTATAAACCCGACACCCTGGGGACCTCCCAGGTGTTTCACCACTATAAACCCGACACCCTATAGGGGTTTCACTGGGGACCTCCCGGGGTGTCCGGTTTAGAGAGGTTCCACTGGGGACCTCCCAGGGTGTCCGGTTTAGAGAGGTTCCACTGGGGACCTCCCAGGGTGTCCGGTTTAGAGGTTCCACTAGTAATTCCACAGCACAACAATAAAAATGCAACACGTGTGCAAATTTCATCACTTACCAAGGTACAGTGGGGCTACAGGCTCGTTCGTCCCAATGACTGTTAGTCCCCAAGACTGTTCATGCCAACGACTGTTCAACTCGATTGTGCGAAGAATCGACAGTTCCGGGACCACCAAATACAGCTCATGAAGACGCGTTTGCTGCGCCATATTTCATCAAAATCCGTTGCCTATTGAGGAAAATATCAAATAATACTTACGCGCTTTCAACGCTTTGAGCCATTGTTGTTGTTGTAACTACGTGATCATGCACCTTGACAACCACAGTAAATGTAAAGTGAAAGATATGATTCCAAGCGCTGTCCAGGTTCCAACTACAACATACCGCCACCCATTATTGCTGGTGTGGGTGGCAGATGGGAGCATGCTGACGGGTAATTTAACGATTGAGGTTCATCACCTGAATCCCGACTGGAGACCTGGTTTGGCCCTCACGTACGTCTTTGACACTTTTGTATGCGACAGTTGAATCTGGTTATACCCCTTATGCGAGTATTACGACTATTCGTAATCCTATTACTTTTAGGGGAAGGGCCAAGTGGTATGGACCTGGCACCAGGTCGAGTTATTCTAATTTCAGGGCTGAACATATATTTTTATGTAAATATTCCGTTTTGATTTTGGGATTTTTCCCCCAATGCAGGGTTAAGGTGTTAGGTATAGATAGATACACTTGGCTTCAATGATAATTGCTTCATAAGAGTGATTGTGATATATGAATATAACGTATGTTAATATTGTCTTGTTACTGTATACTATATGGTGCATCGAGTTGCCATCTCTGTCATCTTTGTATGTACAAGCCATCGTACAGTTTCACCACTTCGTGCATTTGACACATACGGCAAATAATATGACGGTAAACTAAATAAAATTTGGTACAATACATCATAGACAGATATGACAACGGTGTACTATAAATATTATGCCAGCAAACTATACAAATTAGAATAACCGGACCTGGTGCCAGGTCCATACCACACCAAGTCACTTGGGCCCTTCCCCTAAAATAGGATTACGAATAATCATAATACTCGCATAAGGGGTATAACCAGATTCAACTGTCACATACAAAATACCAAAAACGTATGTGAGGGCAAAACCAGGTCTCTAGTCAGAATTCTGGTGCGATTAAAATGGGATCGAACCCGTTTGCCCAGCCTTACATGACCTTAGCCGTTGATAGGCCGTTGAACACCAATAAACAAACAGAACAGGTAGGGCCGCGAGTCCATGACCCTAGGGCCGCCATTTAACCGTTTGGAAATGGCGTCCCTACTAGCGCAGTGTGAGAACATATGAATTATATTTGCACCGGACAGAAAATACCATACCGTGACATTTCACGGACGCGGATGTTGCACATTTAATTAATTAATTTCATCAAGACAGCTATTTTATTAATCAAATCAAATAAATATGGTAATCGCATGCCGACTCGGTTAACGAAAATAATTATAAGATAAAAAGATATCCGTCCCATGCTTCATCTAGTACTTTGCTTATGATTTATTTCTTCGTAGACAAATAGAAGAAATGAGTAGCAATAAGTAACCGATGTTACCTATGTTAAGATGCAGTACAGTTAGAACAACACGATATCCCCAGATAGCGCCGCCGTGTGCCATTGTGGATTGTATACAGTATGGTCACACCAGCGTGTCAACACTGCAGGTAATACACAAACTACATCATCAGGGGAGGGGGAGCCGCTGCCAGGCCGCCATTTAAACATATCCCCAGGTAAAAGTGATACACTGCGATTTTCTGTGTATGAAGCAGGCACAAACTAGAAATGTGTCCATGGGACACGGATGCCCCCACTGGCAGCATATATCAATGAAAGCTGTAGGACTAGTGGGTCATAAACACAGGTGACATAATTACACCAATGTGGTACTTTATACAGTATCGTACACCAACATGGTGAAAAGAAATGCTAAGTTTTAGCAGGATCGATACTATTTCACGAGTGGCCGAGGAACGAAGTTAGTATAAACAAAATTATGGCAAGTGACATACATTGTATATATATAATTACACTTGAGAACAGGATTAGAACACACGCTGTTACACTTATGTGAATTCTTTTCCTGAAACTAGAACGAAGTTAAATGCACAAAGTTGTCTATATGGTTTAGTCATTTAAGTATAAAAAAATGGTCCAGGTCATATGATGAATGTAAAACGTTATACTAGTATATCAGTTTCTGATGTAGAGCAGTAGCCAATTATTGTGTGCAAGTTTGATAGCCGTAGGTCTTATAGTGGTCGCACAATCTGGTCCGGGTAGCTAAGTTATTTAAACGGGAAAAGTAGGTCAAGCTGATATGAAGGTCAAACGTTATACCTGTTGCTGATGTAGAGCAATAGCTGGCTATGGTGTGTAAGTTTACTGACAAAGTAGTTCAAAGTGTTACGGACAGGCAGAAATGGGTACATTATGATGCCCCCAACCCTAAATAAACAAGGGCATCATTATCACTATTCAGCTAATCCCCTCGCTGGCAGCCTTGATAATATTTTTTTTTTTTTTTTTTTAAATTGTAACATTTTTGCCTTAGAAGCAAGGTGATCAAAAGTCCTCAGTGACCTTGACCTTGGGCGGTCAGACGTGGGTCATATGCAAAACAAAGCACCATCCCCAGACACACATTATGGCCAAATATTATGAAAAGGAGGTGAAGTAGTTCACGAGTTACTGAAAAATGAAGATGTTATATGTACTAACATACACACATGGACTAACGCTATATCCCCTCTTATGAGGTGATAATAAACTTGTGGGGGCATAGAAAAGGGGAGTGATGTAGTGACTTTCGGAATATCCCACTTTGACGCGTTCTGTGATATGCTGTGCTTGTGCTCTCTTATAATAAACCTTTTGAAGAATAAATGAGTTTTGTAAGTTGAGGCTTGAAGCCAATGTCATTAATTGTGGCTGTGACTGGAGAAATGGGGCTTATGGGTTTTGCGACCAATGTAGATCCAGATCAGCCTGTGCATCCGCAGTCTGATCAGGATCTGCACTGTTCGCCATTCTATCAATGAAACGCCCGTCGTGCATCTAACCAGCAATATAGATTGTTATCAGGTTATAGGGGTGTGCTATCTGGATCAAATCTCAAATCCCATGAGCCCCATTTCTCCAGTCACCGCCACAATTAACCCTTAGACCGCTATCTCATTTTTTTGTCGTCTGCTGTTTATTTTCTATTTTCCATTTTCATCATCAAAAACATGCTTTGACAGCACTTTAGAATAATTTACAACATGCTTTGACAGCACTTCAGAATAATTTCTGTTGCAAATGATTCTGAAGAGCTGTCAAACCATGTTTTATTGAGAAATATGGCAAGATATAAAAGCAACAGCAGACGACTATTGTTGTGTGTAGCAGTCTAAGGGTTAATGGACATGGTATTACTGAAATCTGTCGGGAACACTCCTGAGTTGGTACCAGTGTCGAATCAATAACGGAATTGAAGGAAAACTGAAAGAAGATATGAATCATAATGGAATGTAATACATGAATATAATAAGTGGTTATTTCTCAATGCCAGTCCTGGGGCCCCGTTTCACTAAACTTCGTAAGACTAAAATGTTCGTAAGTGCAAAATTATGATAGTCTGAAAATTTCACATTAACAAGTATTGGATTTACATTTATTGAGCATAGGCTGCATATGCAGCCTATGCTCAATAAATGAAAATCCATCAATTGAAATTTCCAGACGATCCTAAATTTGCACTTACGAACATTTTAGTCGTAAGAAGTTTAGTGAAACGGCCCCCAGTTCCTTTAGTAACATAGTAAGCACTGTTGTGTTAGGTAACTGATAGCACCACTTTACTCAGTGCTCCAGATAAGATTTGTATATGTCTATTAAAGAGCATTAAACTACCTTATTTCAAATTCAATGCATATTCTATTTTCCAATGGATTGTTACCGGTACAATTATCACATGTATTTCCGATAACATAATAATTGAGTAAACAAAGTTGAACTTCACTTATTGGAGCTGCAAAAAGAAAACAGAACAACATCACTTGTCGATGAAAATCAATGACTATTGATTAGAGTAGAGTAAAATGTACTTTGTTCTCCAACTTTTGAAAATTATTACGTATTCAGCTAAAATAAATGCTTAAAATATGCGCCTTATCTGGAGCTCTATGTTCTGTTCAATATTACTGCGTTGTATTAGTTTAATGCCAATGTTCCTTTTAAATACCCCAGATACTGTTTATTTCCTGTTCTTCAACGGTGCTGGTCTTGACTGGTGCTAGTTTTCATCCTGTTCTTCACTTGTATTAGTTTTTGTCTCCTCATCAACTGTGCTCGTTTTTCTCTCCTGATCATCGTCTGTGCCAGTTTTAATCTCCTGTTCTTCACCAGTACTAGCTTTCCTCTCCTGTTCTTCATTCATGCTAGTTTTAATCTCTTCTTCATTTATGTTAGTTGTCATTCCCTGTTCTTCATTCATGCCAGTTTTCCTCTCCTGTTCTTCACTTGTGTTAGTTTTTGTTTCCTCATCAGCTGTGCTCGTTTTTCTCTCCTGGTCATCGTCTGCGCCAGTTTTAATCTCCTGTTCTTCACCAGTACTAGCTTTCCTCTCCTGTTCTTCATTCATGCTAGTTTTAATCTCTTCTTCATTTGTGTTAGTTGTCATTCCCTGTTCTTCATCCATGCCAGTTTTCCTCTCCTGTTCTTCATCAGTACTAGCTTTTCTCTCGTGTGCTTCACTCATGCTAGTATTTGTCTCCTGTTCTTCACTCATGGTAATTTCCGTCTTGTTCTGATTAGTGTTAATCTTGTCTACCTGAGACATGTTTTGCATATCTGGTTCTACAGCGGCCTCAGGATGTTTAGTTTCAGCCTCCACATTGTCCTTCAAAGCTTCTGTATCGCCTGGTTCTGTCAATGATATGGGCTACAATCTTAGGTTTATAGACCAATCTTATAAATAGATTATTGTGATAAGCCAGTACAACCATACTAACCCTAAATATTGGGACATTCATTGTGGGAAACCATATATTTATATCTGTTTCTAGCACTAAATGGTGGCCGAATATTTAGGGTTATTACAGTACATGTACCAAACTTTGTTGTTTACATTGTAAAACTAAGCAACGTGACATCAAACTGGCAAACTCCTCCAATTCTAACGCTGATGAGACGGACAAAGTTCAGCTCCAAGTTTGGCAACATATTTAGGACTTTGTCTATTCTTATTTCAAACATTCTGGTGTATCATTCTGTTTTTGTTTTATAAATGGACTAGTCTGAAAATCATTTTGTGATGATTGGATTGGTCAGAAAATTAATGTGGAGGCAGGTGGGAGCATGCGATGGGTAACTTAACGATCGGGATTCATCCTTACCGGAATCCCGACCGGAGACCTGGTATGGCCCTCACAGTCAATTCAAATTATTTATAGTGCAATCGATTAAGCATACCAAGGTCTGGTTTAGAGAGGTTCTGTATGTAGTACATACAGAGCTCCAGTTAAGGTGCATAATTTGACCAACTTGGGGTGAAATTTTGTTATTTCTTCATCAAAAATGGCAAGTTGGGAGTCCTTTAGAATCGTCTCATTGAGACGATTCTAAAGCACTCCCAACTTGCCATTTTTGATGGAGAAATAAGAAATTTACCTCCAAATTACGCACCTTAACTGGAGCTCTGAGTACATACCTGATACAGTGACATCAGTTTCACTGGCAGCAAGGAATTCATCCAAGGCCTTCACATCTTCATCCTCGGCCACCTGTATCTCGGCTATATCCAGCTTCCTTTGGCTTTCAGGTGTAATCTCTAACCCTACAAGTGGGAATTCGAACCATGTTGATGGGCTTGACGGACAACATGGTGAAATCCGTTACAGGACCATGCTTATAGTTTCATTTTCATGAGTTTCACTGTAATCTAACTCAAGAGAAAACGCCTGTTCCCGATTGCAAAATCACAAGTAAAAAAATCCATGATAATCGGCAGAAAGAAATGCAAACATATCTTGCAGCCCTCGTATACCAGAATTCCAGTTGAACGTCTAACTGGGCAATGGTGCCCATTTAGACATTCAACTGTAATCCTGGTATTTTCGAGTTTAGAGAGATTCACATTCTTCAGCCTCGACATACTTCCAGATTTTCCGTGTTTTTTGTAGTAGTCCACATCCTGTGAGAACTGATCCTCGTAGGCTGACTGTCTCTCCTTTAGCAGGGATTGTCGCTGTTTGTTTCTCTGGTCCAATTTACTCGTATGGTCCCTCGCCAACTGAACTGTAATTACGCAGGTTTACATGGGTTGACACTAACTTTATTGAACAGGTGTAAACAATTATTGGATTTAAATTTATTGAGCATAGGCATATGCAGCCTATGCTCAATAAATGTAAATCCATCAATTGAAATTTGCACTTATGAAAATTTTAGTCGTACAAAGTTTAGTGAAACGGCGGCCCCCAGGTATCTAACAGTCCCTCATCAACTGAGGTCTCACGGGACAGTGGGCAGCTAGCTTTAAAAAGGGGATGGACGATTTTCTAGAAACTTCACTACCGACCCTGTAAGTTACACCAATGTGTCTAGTAAAATAGGTTTATGAATATTTCTTGAATTTGGGAGGCTTCACTAGGTGTATTTTTTTAGAGTATTTCATAATTCTACGAAACTGAATGTTAGCTCCGGTTGATTTTGACATCTTGGAAAATGGCACATGCTATGCTGTCTTGCCGGTACGGTTTCGCGTCAGAATTTAAGGTATTTTTCTGGTATTTGCAGCGAAAATTTGAGGTGGTTATGACCCCGCTTTGGAATCATTTTCAGGAAATGGTGTGGTGTTACAAGTGATAGAACATTACAAGACATAACAAAGTCTCTGTGCCTCATGTTTTCATGAGAACAATTCCAATAAATTCAGTCGTGTTTACATTTCTGGCCAAAAATAGGTGGGTGGGGTAACTTTGTAAAAAATTAATTATAACACATCTGATGCGGTTACTGCATTTTTATTGTGGCACGCGATTTGTACTTCATTTGCGCGTATTTTTCAATACTTGTTGCAAGAGCCTCCTTAACTGATAGTGAGAGGCGGTGATTTACTAACCTTTCATTCTGCCCAACTTGTGTATGTGTTTTCACCCTATAAGTCTCTATAATAAATAACTAACATATATCTACATGTATTTTGCATAACACGACAAAGAAAAAAAAGACATACAGTTAAACCTCTCTAAACCGGGCACAGAGCAAAAGTAGTTGTGCTTAATTTTGATAGGCTGCATTGCCATTTATCTCGGACAGTAATGTCTGTTCATGATCACAAATCACCCACGCGTGTCTTGAAGTAATCATCCCAGGGTGTCGGGTTTAGAGAGGTTCCACTGTATTTTGATCACCCCTCATAGAATGAACGAACTTTTCATTCTGTCCAATTCCTGGGCCTTCTTCCCCCTGTAGGTGTCGAGCTGCGCCTGGTGTGCAAGCGTGTATCGGTGCTGCTCCTGCTCCTCGCACGTGTTCTCCAGGTGGAGGAGGGCCGACTCTACCTTGTCATACTCTTCTTCTACCTGCGCTGAAAACCAGACGCAAATAACGTGCAACAGGGACCTTAACCCCTTCAACACCACAGGCCTGTATAGTGGTATTGGCAAAAAGTGTAGATCCAGATGAGCCGGCTTGTGACGAGCCGTCTCATCAGGATCTGCACTTTTTGCAAGTAATTTTCATGTCTTTGAGAACAAAAACACCCCATTTTCATATTAAAATGGACCAGTCTGAAAATCATTTTGTGATGATTGAATTGGTTGAAATTGTTGTCAGCTGTTGCTGCATATTTCATCTTCTTTCACAATAAAAACATGGTTTTACTGCATTTCCATTGGATAAGTAAATGATTTGATGAGAAATTTGGAAAATAGAAAATAAACAGCAGACGACAAAATTTAAAGGTTAAAATGGTGTGCTATTTTTCATAAAAAATATTTATAGAAACTGATATTTTCAAAAGCGTAAAAAATCTTCACTGCAAATACGGAATTCTATTCTGACCATTTCATCAACTTTCTACATCATTTACTGAAAATATTGTCAATATTTTTCATGAGATATTACGCATCTTCTTAGGTACAAAATCACATGGTTCGTCTTTAGTGGCGGTTTTCCATTTTCATGGCAATTTTTATGTAGTAAATTGTAGCCATCCCTTACCAACCCTTATATTTTTCACGAGTGGTAAACCAATTTCTACGTTTTTATCCAATTATAATGTCAAAACCAATTCCGAAAATTGCATTAGAATAATTAATTATATGGAACGCAAGATCTACATAAACTATTTGTTCTGATGTAAATATTCAGTTCTTATTTTGGGATTTGTCCTCCAATGCAGCAGGTTAAAACGGGATCGAACCCGTTTGCCCGGCCTTACATGACCTTAGCTGTTGATAGGCTGTTAAATACCAATAAACAAACAAACATACATAAACTCAAATAATTAATGCTACCTCTAAACAATTATAGCTAGCATTAATAATTAGAGCTATTTCCAAATGATTTAGAGAGCTCTTCAAATGATTTGGAGCTAGCTTTAAATATTTAATGCTAGCTCTAATTATTTAGAGCTAGCATTAAATATTTAAGTTTATGTATATTTGGCGTTCCATATCATTATGGTAAGCTAAAATAAATGCATAAAATACACGTGCCTTATCTGGAGCTCTACAGTACAGTACCTAATGAGTCTGTAACTTCCTGCAGTTGGCCGAGCAATACAGGCAGGTTGGCTGCCTCACTGTGGAGTCTCGCAATGATTTCACATTGCCGATCGTAGTAAACAAACAACGCGCCTATCTTCGCATCTACATCCTACAAGTACAGTATTTTCTCATTGTCGTGCCTGTAGCCTATTTCACCAACATTGCAAAGTATACGTATCTAGCAAAGTATACTTTGAGCGAGAAATTTTCAATTTAAGGATAAATTTATTAATGTTTATTATACTGAATTTATTACATTATCACAGCCAAACTGTGATAATGTAATAAATTCAGTATAATAATTCTGCATACTTTTAATCATCAAATATATGCAGTGGTTAGTTCTATATGAAATAATACATTTTGGGAAAAATAAATGATTACTCCCTCAAAGTATACTTTGCTAGATAAGTATGCAATGTTGATGAAATCGGCTACTGTTCAGATTGTACATGTAATGACAAACATTGTTCATGGAATGCTTAATTACAGTGGAAAGTCTCCAAACACTGAGTCATTAGCCATCAATGTGAGGAAGCAATTGATTAAGTTTAGTAATGATCCGACTAACGATTTGAGGAGATCTGTAACATTTGGACGTATGTCCAAAATTGTTGATACAAAGGTCAAGGTCACTAAGTTCAAGGTTGCCGCCGCCTATTACTATGATGACGCCATCGTTGCATATACTGCAAATGTGGTGGAACAAAGTATCTTCAGAGCTACAAAAAATACATCAATGTCTTGGAGCATTGCCATTGGCAAATAGTGTAGATCCAGATGAGCCGGCTCATAATGAGCCGGCTCATCAGGATCTGCACTTTTTGCAATGAATTAACCCATTCCTTTCAGATTATAACTTTACGGGTATGAAATTTATTAAATATTTAATTTTATTTTTGTTATTTCTCAACGAAAGTATATGTTGTGACCACTCATTTGCACCAACTCGTCGAACATATACTTCTGAGCGCATAAAGGAAAATAGTTAGGATTTTCCGCAAAAATAATGAGTATCCTCAGCATGAAAAGGGTCAAGTAATGTTGGTACATGTGGCTGTGACTGGAGAAATGGGGCTTATGGAATTTGTGACCAGTCTGATCAGGATCTGCACTGTTCGCTATTCCATCAATGAAACATGTGTCGAGCAGTATATATGGTTGTCAGGTTAGAGGAGTGTGCTATTTGATCAGGGGCTACACTGGTCACAATTCCCATAAGCCTTATATCTCCAGTGACAGTCATACATATGTATTGTAGTACTCATTTACCAGGTAACCATCTTTGTATTGGTCCAATACATACTGACTGATAACATAATGCCGTACCAGTAGCCTATTTCACCAAAAGTATACTTTTCTTGCTATAAAGTACACTTTGAGGGAGAAATTTTCAATTGAAGGATAAATTTATTAATTTGTATTATACTGAATGTATGTATTACATTATCACAGCCAAGCTGTGATAATGTAATAAATTCAGTATAATAATTCTGCATACCTACTTGTAATCATCAAATATATGCAGTGATTAGTTCTATATGAAATAATGCATTTGGGGGAAAATAAATGATAAATGATTACTCCCTCAAAGTATATTTTGCTAGATAAGTATACTTAGCAATGTTGGTGAAATCTGCTACATGCATTGACCCGACACAACTACCTGTGTTACAACAAATTTAAAATAAGTAAACGAGTAAAGGCACAACATAAACAAGTCCAGGTTTTTTTTTAAAACAAAAACTATTTTATATTTGAGCATCGGCTAGCAAAAAATGTTACCTCAGTGATAAACAGAATACCAGCCTAGTGTCTGTTGATATACAGTTTACCAGGCTCGGCTCGGAAACGTGGCGAATTTTGTGGCGAGCCTCGGAATTCCTACGCGTTTCCTAGCTTTGCCTGATAAACTTGATATCGAAAGACACTTACCTGGTATTCTATATGTGTATCAATTACAGTCAAACTCCTATCGATCTTGAAGAAAGTGAATGGGTTTAACTTTCAATATTTCTCGACAAAAACCTGGCTTTGACAGCACATGAGAATCGTCTCCAGTGGAGACGATTCTCATGTGCTGTCAAAACCAGGTTTTCGTTAAGAATTAAAGCAAAAATGAAAAACAGCAGACGTCAATTTCCGTCAACAGCGAAGGAAGGGTTAACGTCCCAGCAACAGATAAGGTCATATAGAGACAGGACCACAGTTTAGTCTCATCCGACAGACCAATGGGATGGAAATACTAGCAAAGTATTTTTGATGCCCAAGGAGAGGTTTGAACACACAACCTCCAGATTGGAAGTCTGGTGCTCTAACCCTAGGCCACAACCCATCACTTAGTGACCTTGAAAGGTTCCAATGTACATGAGAAAGTTTTACAAGCTGTAGGTTACCTCGGCCTTGCTGGCAGTCTCTGCTGTTTTGTGGAATAGGTCCCTCCATATCAGCTCATGTCTACAATATATACACAATACCAATGTTGTGACTAAAGCGAACCCAGGGGACATTCTCACCTAAACATTCCAATATCCCTTAAGGACCCAGTTTTACCTCTTATTGCCTTTGACACATACCACTAATAATATGAATAAAAGTTGGTGCAACATGATGTGTAGACAGCAGACTACAGCGTGCTATGCATTGTTGTCATAAAATTTATATACAAAGTCTGATATCTCAAGGGTTTGTTTACTTTGAGAATTCAGTAAAGACTGTGTAACAGTAAGAACAATACACAGTGCTGTAGATATATACCTGTATTACCATGCATACTGTATCAAATCCAGTGACTGGTAAGCAGTTATCTGAGTGTATTGTCATTATTGTCTACTTGCCTGCTAATACGGATCAGTTTACAGGGCGAAGTGGGCGAAATTCTCTCCCTAAATTGTCTGACTTCTCCCTCTTTTCAGTTGAGGGAAAAGTTTTTCACTATATAGAACAGAATTCTTTTTTAAAAATGTATATTTTCTCAAATCTTCAGTGAAAACTTCTCTTATTTTGAAGGGCTAGCTTGAACCCAGTGCTATGCGAGTAAATACGGCTTTTACCTGTGGCATATGTACTTCAAATAATAGACAGTGCATCAGTTTGACATTGCACACCTTGAAAAAGTGTCCGTTGTATATTTTGTGAGTGATGGTAGAAAACCTCAGATAGCTAGGTGTAGTCTGCTGAAATAATATTTATAGGACGTTGTTGTATATATCTAGGACGTATTGCACCAACTTTTATTAGATTTTCTGCCATATCTTTTGCTGTATGAGTCAAACGCTCCAAGTTGTGAAACTGTTTAATAGCATTATACAAACTAAAATGGCGGAGATGTCAACTCAATGCTCCATTAGGTGTACGCTCCCATAGAAAGTCGGGTACTTGTAAACCCCACTACTTCAAAGAAAACGTGGGGTCGGGAAACCCGAGTTGCACAGCTGGATACTGGAATAAACCTGTCTGCATCCCCGATACCAACCAGATTTAATGTTCCTACAGCGAGATTTAATGTTCCTTTAATGTTCCTTTAATGTTCCTAACACCAGGTCAAATGGCCCATTAGGCGATATGATAAGATTCTGAAATTCCCAGTTAATTTCTAAATATGTTATAACGCAAATAAAATCTATAAATAATGCTATAATCAATTATATCATTATCAGAGATGCAAAAATGTCTTTTCTCCGGTCAAAATCGGTTGACCAACGACAAATATATTGTGAAAAAAAATTAAGATTTTACCAAAATATGTGTTCCGAAGACCTCTCCAAATCCCGCCAAAATGGTTCCAATACGGCGTAGGAATATGCGGGCCAAAATACTATCCATGATACCATTATAATATAAAATCGTATTCAATATTTATATACACCGAGGTGAATCGATATATGTATGCATTCCACTAAACAAACGAAAACTAACAAGAAGCCAAATCGCCCAACATAATCCTTATGTGCGAAAATGAAACTGGACGTGAGAACTATTTTGTGTCCGCACATGGATAATGGTCAGGCGGCTTGACCACTGCATAGGACAGAATAAATATGTCTGGTTTCTGAACTAAAATGGGAAGATATAATAAATACTAATCTTGTTTTGTTATTATTCGATAGCAGAGATATGTACCGTACTAGATATTTGCTGTATTTTTATATTTTATTCAAAATGTAGCAGTAAATAAGAGCACATAATTATGGCACCACGATTGCAAAACCTGCAATTATCTATGACATACATTCATACATATGGCATATGTTGTCATGACGGAGAAATGGGGCTTATGATCTATGCTGCCAACTCCGCTACCCAAATCAGCCTGCACATCCGCGCAGTCTGATCAGGGTCTGCACGGTTCGCCATTCCGTCTATCTCAATTGAGTTCATACATAATAGCATCCGCGATATTCAAAGAATAATATTTATAACAGCCTTGTGTTTGTTAGTAAATGATGACGTCTTGCAATATGCTTTGAAAGTGTCATAAATATTCGTTGTCATGTACGGAAGAAAATCATAAATTATGTAAATATTTTTCATGAACTATGACAACTGTGGAAATGTATCAAATTACTTACATGGTTGGTCTCATAACGGATCACTGTGTACATAGTATACGCATATACAAATATAAGGCCAAATATGTATAATTTGCAATTGTGTGTTATTGATTAGAATATTTGCACTAATTGACACTGAGAATGATTGGGACTTTGAGATTGAAGTGAGGTTTTGCAATGAAGATATTTATTTCTGCAAGGTGTATGTAACATAAAATATGCTACATGTAATTATGTATCAACAGCACATTTTAATTTCTAACTTGCTAGTGTGCTGGTCAGTTTGAACCCGCAGATATATCTACACTGGTTAGAAGACGAGTGTGTTCTTGTATCATCAGCTTATAGCTGTTAGAACAAGCAATTCTCCCAGCATTATTGTGGAAATCAGCACACACATGTTGTAGGCTACCAAGAGAGCATGGAACAATACCAGGGTTGCTAATCCATTTAGACAATGATGAATCCAGTGGTAACAGTCTAGATCCTGATGTGACTGCTCATTCTTATCTGGACCTAAGCTGCAAAGATTACGGCAATAATAGTCGCTGGTGGTAATAAAACTCACCTGTACATATTCTCATGCACGATGGTCGAGACTGGCCGTTACTGGAGACTCCAGCTGGGCAGTGAAAGTAGTTCTGCATGCTTTGTTATCTCATTAGCTGACCCCATAGTGCAATACAAAATCATTAACAGGAACATTAACCTGTCAGAATCAGCTTGGCATTTGGCTGTTCGTTTTCTATGGGACTGTACACATAATGCTGTATAATATACTCTAAGAAGAACAGGGTCAGATATATACTTTATATAGACATGATAGATATGAACATGTATGATTCTACTACATTTGAAACAAAAGGTCATATTCTATTAAGTCAATCCTTAAAATATTAGAATCTGCTATTATTTTCAAACCCAGAAATTGTCCAGCTATAAAACTTAGAATTGAATATGACCGAGTAACAGCAGCAAAAAACGTAGGCCAAATGATAGGTTGTATTGTGTACCGTTTTGTTTTGGTGTGCAACACTGGCAGTAGAAACAAAATTGCTACCAAGCTCCATACCTCTCGCAAGGGTAGCAATTTAACCCCATCTCTTTAATGTAACACATGGAAGAGTGATTTTTGCAATCGGTTATCCGGCGTGTTTGATAATTATGTTAGCGATATAAAACTGTCAAAACTGTATCAATAAATTATTAATAAGAACATACCCATGCAGAAATTGGTTATTTTACCGCGTCAAGGTGTTTATCTGACATTTACATGTATATCTTATAAATTTGAAAGCTTCATTTCGCTATGTTGAATGTTGAACAACAAGAGAAAAGATGGCTTCCATGGGAAAATGATAAATGAATTCCCCGTTCTATTATTTTTGGCAATTTATTAGTTCTACATCAAAGATTATTTGTTTAAATGTATAAAATATACAGTTTACCAAATTTTTACCTACATACAACAGATTTGGGTATGCACTTCCGTAGCTAACATTTTTGAATTGGTAAAATTGTAGCCGTAGATAACATATCGGAGGCGAATTATTATAGCGACACTAGCAGATGATGTTTTCCAATTTTGGGGTTGTGGCCGTTATAGTGACTATGACAACAGATACAACACAACAACTTAATAAGAACACTGCCCGTTGCAGCCCGATTTTTCACCAATCCAATAGCCAGGATCTTTTTTAAAAATTTGCCAGCCAGAAAAGTGAAAAATACTGACAAACACTGCAGATCCAGATGGGCCGGCTCGTTTCGAGCGTTTGAAAATACTAAATTATTAGAATGTGGGTTTGAACCATTGAAAGGGTCAATAACAACAAAATACAGGCGAGAGAAGGTACTTACTTATGTAACAGGTCGGCACCCGCATCGTAGTTGGCAACCCCGCCAGTGGAATCTTTGGACGCTATCTTTGACACATCACTGCTAGCAACTGTTAAGCTCCGTATTCTGTGAAAAGTAGAATCAAGTAGGTTTGGGCCACGGTCTGACATTAAAATTAGAGACTCATACCAGTTGTGTGGATGCCAGCATTTTCACTGTTTGCCATTCGATCCGTGAAACCTCAGTTGTGCCTCCAGCTGCATTTGCACAATAGAATCAGATTGTAGACTAACTTTACAAACATGATGGGTATGCCCCCTGGCATACTGGACAATAAAAAAGAAGAAACGAGGAAAAGCCACAAAACAAAATGATAAAGTGTTGCAGCGACATTTCGAAGGTGACATAGGTCAAGGTCGTGTTAATGCTGTTGAAAGTGTGTCAACTGTTTAGGTGTTTCAAGTGTCCCAGTATGGAAGCAATCCTTCGCGTAATCTTGAAGATATTACATGTTGGAAATGCTTACAAACTTTTTGACGCAACAAAATCGCTAAGTGTTTCAGTGACATTTCGAAGGTGACAAAGGTCTGGATGCAGAGAAAAAAGCGGGTACGAGATTTTATGCATACAAAATAGATTTGATAAAAGTAGCTTAGATAATCTTAGCTATACGGATGTCATTTACTATTTCATCTGTGTTTGATACTTTCTGTATCCTTCTAGCCGAGACACCTGGTGTGTAATTTTTTGGCACAATAACAGCCCATTCTCAGTGATTCTGTCCTTGCATTTTGCGGTCTTAAACGTTGCAGTATTGTAGAAAAACATCCATAAACCATCAAGAAACATTTAAGAGGAATATTTTTACCTAGCTTGACAGACTACTTTGCAAATGCGAGGATAGAATCAGTCAGAGTCTGAATCTTCTACAGCGCAGGGCCAGTTACGGTATGTGTGGAGGGAGGTGCCGATTAGCAGCACTGATGAAGGGCTGATTTGAAACCCCCAACTGACTCTGAGCGCACACAGTTTTCGTCCAACTGGTTCCACTCCCAGGCCCGTATGCGGGGGGGGGGGGGGGGGGTGTGACGGGTGCGTACGCACCCCACTAAATTCGCCGAGGTCCGCTATTTTTCAAACAGTAATCTCAACAAATCTTGAAATGCATTAATATACAGGTAATTTGCATGAAAATTTCACAATTTACCACCATTGAAATCCGAATTTAAATGACATAAAATGCAGGAGAGTGCATTTCTGGCCATCTAGGTTTAAACAATTTCAGGGGGGTGCGTCAGGGGCTTGCCCCTGACGCACCCTCCTGACGCACCCCCCAATAGAATATCCTGCGTACGGGCCTGACTACAGCTGCACGTTTTCCGCTTTATTGGCAACAGGTTGCACTATATCGCTACACCACGCTCATAGGTAAAAATTTGCGTAATAGTATTTACATTGTGCGCACTAAAATATAGAAAACCCCTGCAGGACGTTGACGTTCATACTTCGATATTTTGTTATTGAGAGACAATATGACACAAAAATATTATTATAAACTTATCGAGTAAAGTGAGTATTAGCAAAATTCTTGGGTCACTCTCCATGAAGCAGAAAGTAAACAAAGAACGCTTCGCATGCACATTTGGAAAAACTACCACGTCATAACGCTGATGTAATGCAGTGTAATTAAATGTAATTAGTTATGTACCATACTCAGAACTAGTTCCACTCGACCAGTCCTGACGAAGAAGTAATGTTTATAATTTTCGTTAGCATATTTTACACAACAAAGCACCTACATGTAGTATTGTTTGTTGCTGAACGTTCTACAATGTATTTTTGACAAACAATCCGAAAATTAATTGGCTCTTATCTGGGTTTTTCTTTTTATAATTGGTTGATGGAATTCCTCAGGCGGAAAAGCTGGCACCAACCTATCTTGAAGGAAGTAAGTACGGCAGTTCATTTTACACCGGTCCTGTAGGTTTGGTAGTTTTTAGTGGTAGCATTTTGCTGATGCATCCTTTTTTTGTGTGATTTGTATGATATACAATGATATATATGCAGTTCTCCTGCTGTCACTCGGACAGTGTCGTAGATTATGTTTCAGAATAGCTTAGATAATCTCAGCTTTACGGATGACTTTACTACCATATTTCATCCGTCTTTTATATTATCTGTATCCTTATAGCTGAGACCTGGCCATTATAACAAGAGGGCCATGATGGCCCTAATTCGCTCACCTGACTCCATGAACACCAGAGGAGAATGTGACATTGAGTTCATAAGTGTTTTAAAAACATTGTGCTATTGTTAGATGGCAGTCATCTTGGATTAAGCGATGACTCTCATTTTACCAAATCTGAAAATGCTTCACCCAAGGATCTTAACTTACTATGAAGTTTGGCCAGCAACGGCCATGTGGTTCCCAAGAAAAAGATGTTCAAAATCTCGAATAAATGGATGACATAATCATCTGATTCCGACAAATATTGCACCAGAGCAATCGCCTCATCGATACCGTCAATTTGATATATGACATGAGCATATTTGGTCAAAAATAAAATTTGACCCCACGGGCCATGCCCATTTTTGACCCCGTGGTCACCATTTTAACACCGTTGAAAGAGCATTCTATGTCGATCATTCCTACCAAGTTTCGTTGAAATCCGGCTGGCAGTTCATGAGAAGAAGATTTTTTAAGAATTTGTGCTATTTTTAGACGGCGGCCATCTTGGATTAGCGACGACCTCCGTTTTAACAAATCTAAAAAGGCTTCACCCATGGATCATAACTGTGAATTTTGGCCACCATGAGCCAAGCGGTTCGTATGAAGAAGAATTTTGAAATCTCTAATAAAAGAACGACCTTTTGACCTTTCGGTGGCCATCTTGGATGACATAACTATCCGATTTCGACAAAAAATGCACCAGAGTGATCGCCTTGTTGATACCTTCGATTTGATATATGACATTACCATATTCGGTCAAAAATAAAATATGACCCCTATTTGACCCCACGGGCCACGCCCATTTTTGACCCCGGGGTCACCATTTTAACAACTTTGAAAGAGCATTGTACATTGATCATTCCTACCAAGTTTTGTAGAAATCCGGTTGGCGGTTCTTGAGAAGAAGATTTTTGAAGAATTTGAGCTATTTTTAGACGGCGGCCATCTTGGATTACGTGATGACGTCATTTTAACAATTTTGTAATCCTCCTACCTAAGGACCATGACCATGAAGTTTGGTGACTATAGGCCCAATGGTTACCGAGGAGAAGACGTTTGAAAATGTTCACGGACGACGGACGGACGACGACACATTGCGGTAACAATAGCTCACATGAGCTTCGCTCAGGTGAGCTAAAAATGTGGTCACAATAACCGTGACAGCCATTCTGTCCTGGCAATTAGTGACGAGTGAGTGGTTTAATACTTCGCAGTTCTGTTAAAAAACTTGCACATATACAGGCTCCAGATAAGCTGCATATTTGCGTAAATACCCAATTAAAATTGCCAAAAACCCAATTGAAATCAGAAGTAGTGAGTATCAAAAAGCAACAACAAATTTGTGGTATCTTTATCATGCTATAGAAAACAATAAACAAACCACAAATATAGCATATTTTCTTATTTTTCCATGAAAACACATCTTGGTATTTCATTAGAATTGTCTCTAAGGAGACAATTCTAATGAAATACCGAGATGTATTTTCATTTAGAAGCAAACTATTCAATAAGTGCGGTCTGCTGATGTGTAAACGATAGTGTGATTCCATTTTACACAATTAAAATTTTTAAATACCCAATTGCTTCAGAAATGATGGAGTGACAATACTCAATTACTAATTCCTTATCTGGAGCCTGACATATACCAATGTTTAGTCGTGACTTCATGACTGTCTTGATATACAGTCATGATCATTGATGGCTTACTCTTGTAAAGTGGCATTTTCCTGTGGAATTTTCAAAAACAGTGATAAAGTATCCAATTTACATCTTTTTAAATTAAATAACTTGTGGGTTATTTCAATATGCATGTAAATAGTAGTTGTGAACTATTTTATGCTTCTATTGTTTATAGAAATAAAAAACCAGATGGCCGCGGCCCGCATGTCGAGCCCGCCGAGGCATTTGATGGTCTCGGAGTGTATTTATTTGAAGTTTGATGCCCAATAAGCATACAAAGTTTCAAGCAAATCTAACTAACGGTTACAGAGATAGTAGGTATGTGAAAACTTTAACACAAATTTTGACAGAAACTTTAACGCAAACTTCTAAGTCATTTGACCTTGACATAGGGGCACAGGGGCCGCATGAGTGGGACACAGAATGAATATATGGATGATGACTAATAAGCATATGAAGTTTCAAGTCAATGTGACTTAGGACTGCAGACATATAAGGTATTTAAAAACTTTAACGCAGATTTCGGAACACAAACTTCTAAGTCATTTGACCTTGACCTTGGGCACAGTGGCCGCATGAGTGGGATACAGCCAGCATGAATATATGGATGGTGACTAATAAGTATATGAAGTTTCAAGTCAATGTGACTTAGGACTGCAGAGATATAAAGTATTTACAAACTTTAACGCAGATTTCGGAATGCAAACTTCTAAGTCATTTGACCTTGACCTTGGGCACAGGGGCCGCATTAGTGGGATCCAGCATGAATATATGGATCATGACTAATAAGCATATGAAGTTTCAAGTCAATGTGACTTAGGACTGCAGAGATATAATAAGGTATTTAAAAACTTTAACACAGATATCGGAACACAAACTTTTAAGTCATTTGACCTTGACCGTGGGCACAGGGGCCGCATGAGTGGTTTGTTTGTTTGTTTATTGGTGTTTAACGGCCTATCAACAGCTAAGGTCATGTAAGGCCGGGCAAACGGGTTCGATCCCGTTTTAACCTGCTGCATTGGGGGGAAAATTCCAAAATCAGAACTGAATATTTACATTGAGAAACAATATATTCAGCCCTGAAATTAGAATAACCTGACCTGGTGGCAGGTCCATACCACACCAAAGTCACTTGGCCCCTTCCCCTAAAATAGGATTACGAATAATCGTAATACTCATGTAAAGGGTATAACCAGATTCAACTGTCACATACAAAATGGCAAAGACGTATGTGAGGGCCAAACTAGGTCTCCAGTCGGAATTCCATTAAGGATGAACCCCGATCGTTAAATTACCCATCGCTTGCACCCACCTTCCACCCAACCCGCATGAGTGGGATACAGCATGAATATATGGATCATGACTAATAAGCATATGAAGTTTCAAGTCAATGTGACTTATGACTGCAGAGATATAAGGTATTTAAAAACTTTAACGCAGATTTCGGACGGACGCACGGACGCACGGACACCCGGACGTCATTGTGATCAATATGTCTCGCTTTCCGCAAGCGGGCTCGACAAAAATCATTTTTATTGACAAAATTCATGAATATCTAATAAAAAAAAAACATGTTTTTTTGGTGAAAAATTGTATTCAAATCAACAATATAATGCTGGTGTATGTTTTTAAATGTAAAATAGGGTTCAATCCAAGTGTTTATACAGTTAGATGCTGTATATGTTGTTTTATTGAAACATATAAAATGCCAATTAACAAATAGCACCCATCACGACCCAACTTTAATTGGGTCGGTGATGTTCTCGACTAACCAATGTTAAACATTTAAACATACCTACTTTGACCTGGTTTATCCTTTTATTCTCAAAATGCGAGGTCAGAATTGGCTGTTATTGTGACCATATTTTATAATGGCCAGGTCTCAGCTATAAGGATACAGTTAATATAAAAGACAGATGAAAAGCCCAAATCGTAATGGTTGGCATCTCCGTAGTAAAGTCATCCGTATAGCTGAGATTATCTAAGCTAGTTTCAAGAATGCGAGAATTTACATTTATACATTTACATACTTATGGGAGTTTAAGGTATAGGCAAAGCCGTTAATGTCCCATATCGATTAATGTCACACCAGTAGCCTATTTCACCAACATTGCAAAGTATGCTTTTCTAGCAAAGTATACTTTGAGGGAGTAATCATTTATTTTAGCCGAAATGCATTATGTCATATAGAACTATAACCACTGCATATATTAATTGATTAAAAGTATGCAGAATTATTATACTGAATTTATTACATTATCACAGCCAAAATGGCTGTGATAATGTAATAAATTCAGTATAATAAAAATTGATAAAATTATCCTAAAATTGAAAATTTCTCCCTCAAAGTATACTTTGCTAGATAAGTATACTTTGCAATGTTGGTGAAATAGGCTACTGGGCAGCGGGAATGGAGTAAAATCTTGAAGGAATGGGCCGTCATTGTGACAAAAACAAAACCAGCAACTGTCTCAGCTAGGATACAGAAAATAAAAAGGCAGATGAAATAGTAAAAGAATTCCGTAGAGCTGAGATTATCTAGGCTAGGCTACGAGATGAATTGTGCACGAGATGAATTTGGTACGACATGGCCTGGGTACGACTGCTATATCCCCCGTTTGGTAGACATGCCAATGGTTTCAGTCGAGATAAAATCAGGCACGAGTATGCTAGTATATTGTCCGTTAGCACAATATAGTTGTCACCAGACCATACCCAATGGAAAGATCTTGCTGCACACTTTGAAATGTTCCTTTGATACTTTTCAACAAACTCATTATTTCCTATTTACACCGGATGTGGGCAGTAACGTCAACAAGAACTAGTTTATTCAACGGAACCGGTATAAAATAAACCAAGAACTCGCAACTACAATCATATAAGCATGATAAGTAAATTGTATGTTTACATCATTTTGTCATTTATTGTGAATGATGAAGCACAACATAGTTATTATTATAATGTCAAAAATGTACATTGTATGGTAAACAAAATGTGTTATAAAACAAGAATTCCGTCACGGAAGCGATGTCGCGTTTGCCGAAAAAGACATTTACCCAACGTTAAGTTTATGAATGTGCTAAGTTTGTGACCTTGACCTTGGGGTAAGGGTTGGTGGTGGGTCATGGATTTGCTACAGCATGATAGAGGGTCATCTGAGGAATGCATGTATGAAATATCAACGTGTTCCATGAAAGGAAACAGAAGTTATAAGACATTTACCCAACGTTAAGTTTATGAATGTGCTAAGTTTGTGACCTTGTGGTAAGGGTTGGGTGGTGGGTCATGGATTTGCTACAGCATGATAGAGGGTCATCTGAGGAATGCATGTATGAAAAATCAACGTGTTCCATGAAAGGAAACATATGTTATAAGACATTTGGGCGCGGTGGGTCATGGATTCGCTATAGCACGATATAGTTTCATCAGATGAATACATGTATGAAATATCAAGGCGTTCCATGAAAGGAAACATACGTTAAGACATTTACCCCAACGTTAAGTTTATGAATGTGCTATGTTTGTGACTTCGACCTTGGGGGTGGGGGTGGGTCATGGATTTGCTGTAGCACAATAGAGGCCGGATCATCAGAAGCATGCATGTATGAAATATCAAAGCGTTCCCTGTACCGAAACAGAAGTTACACAACATTTACCCCCCAACGTTAAGTTTATGAACATGCTAAATTTGTGACATTGACCTTGGAGCAAGGGTTGGGTGGTGTGTTGTGGATTTGCTACAACATGATAGAGGGTCATCTGAGGAATGCATGTATGAAATATCAAGGCGTTCAAAGGAACAGATGTTATAAGAGATTTACCACAACGTTAAGTTTATGAATGTGCTAAGTTTGTGACCTTGACCTTGGGGTAAGGGTTGGGTGGTGGGCCATGGATTTGCTACAGCATGATAGAGGGTCATCTGAGAAATGCATGTATGAAATATCAAGGCGTTCCATGAAAGGAAACAGATGTTATAAGAGATTTACCCCAACGTTAAGTTTACGAATGTGCTAAGTTTGTGACCTTGACCTTGGGGAAAGGGGTGGGAGGTGGATCATGTATTTGCAATATCACGATAGAGTATCATATCAGATGAATCCATGTATGAAATATGAAGGCGTTCCCTGTAAATAAACCGAAGTCACACAACATTTACCCCAACGTTAAGTTTATGAACATGTTAAGTTTGTAACCTTGACCTTGGGGTAAGGGTTGGGTGGTGGGTCGTGGATTTGCTACAGCATGATAGAGGGTCAGCAGACGAATGCATGTATGAAATATCAAGGTGTTCCATGAAAGGAAACAGATGTTAAAAGACATTTACCCCAACGTTAAGTTTATGAATGTGCTAAGTTTGTGACCTTGACCTTGGGGTAAGGGTTGGGTGGTGGGTCATGGATTTGCTACATCATGATAGTGGGTCATCTGAGGAATGCATGTATGAAATATCAATGTGTTTCATGAAAGGAAACATAAGTTATAAGACATTTACCCAACGTAAAGTTTATGAATGTGCTAAGTTTGTGACCTTGACCTTGGGGTAAGGGTTGGGTGGTGGATTTGCTACAGCATGATAGAGGGTCATCTGAGGAATGCATGTATGAAATAGCAAGGTGTTCCATGAAAGGAAACAGAAGTTATAAGACATTTACCCAACGTTAAGTTTATGAATGTGCTAAGTTTGTGACCTCGACCTTGGGGTAAGGGTTGCGTGGTGGATCATGGATTTGCTACAGCATGATAGAGGATCATCTGAGGAATTCATGTATGAAATATCAAGGTGTTCCATGTAAGGAAACAGAAGTTATAAGACATTTACCCAACGTTAAGTTTATGAATGTGCTAAGTTTGTGACCTTGGGGTAAGGGTTGGGTGGTGTGTCATGGATTTGCTACAGCATGATAGAGGTTCATCTGAGGAATGCATGTATGAAATATCAAGGTGTTCCATGAAAGGAAACATAAGTTACAAGACATTTACCCAACGTTAAGTTTGTGGACGCCGACGCAGACGCCGACGACGCCGCGGGTATGCCATAAGCTCTTATGCACTTCGTGCAGGCGAGCTAAAAATGGCCACCATGAAACTTTTGTGATAAACATGTACACCTTCAAGTAGAACGAGGACAAGCTGTGTCCGCCAATCGCCTGCCCCTTCAGCGTGAATAAATGAAATGTCCCGTTTTTCAAACAGGCATATAACAAGATGCCCAAATGGGCCTGTATCGCTCACCTGAAATTATTATCTCCAGTATAAAGCAAATCAGAAACGACATAGACTATATATTGATAATATATACCAAGTTCCATCAAAATTAGTCAGCAGGTTATTTGAATAATTGTTCATGCTGTCTCAAAATATGTACAGTCCATTGGGTGGGGGTGGGGGGGGGGTGGGGGGGGGGGGGTGTTCGGGAACAGGGAACAACTTGTCAGTTTTGCATTTCAAGCCCAGAAAGAGAAAACGTAAGCATTTTCTACAACATAAAACAAATCATACCATAAATCATGATATACAACTGCTGAAGGCGACTGACCAAATAATTTTGAAATTAAGCGTCTTACTAAATTAAGTGATAATTTATGGACTTTTCGGAGGTCATCTTGGATGACGTAATCATCCGATTTCAACAAAAAATTATCTAGAGTCATCCCAGGTGTCATCATTTTAACAAATTTGAAAGAGCATTCAATCTCTATCATTCCTGCAAAGTTTCGAAGCTTTTTTAAGAGTTTTTCCACGTCGGCCATTTTTGCAACAACCTTCAAGTTGACAATAACATCCCCGTGAAGTTTGACTAACATTGGCCCAGTGGTTCAATAGAAGAAGACGTTTGAAATCTCTAATAAAAAGATGACCTTTTGGCAGCCATCTTGGATGAAGTAATCATCCAATTTCGACAAAAAATACTACATAGTGATTGTCTTGTCGATACCTTCGATTTGATATACGACATGACCATATTCGGTCAAATGTGACCCATACTTTTTTGACACCCGGCTCAGCCCATTTTTGACCCGGGGCCACAATTCTGAAACAGCATTGACTATCGATCAATCCTGCCAAGTTTCTTTGAAATTGGCCTGGCGGTTCTCATGTGACCAAAAATTGGCCCAGCGGTTGGTGAAAAGAAGACATTTGAAAATGTTGACGGACGACGGACGGAACAGTAGCTCACTGGAGCCTTTGGCTCAGGTTAGCTAAAAATAAGATTTTTTTTTTTAAATATTTTTGCTTTACAAACAAGGTGAACAAAAGTCCCCAGTACATGTATTATCACAATCGGTGAAGCGAGTTATTGCAAAATGAAAGGTGTTACTAACGTACACATGTACATACATGGACTAACGCCATATTCCCTCTTGTCTATTGGTGAGGGGATAATAAGATTAGTTTGTTTGTTGGGGGTTTAACAGTTTATCAACAGCTAAGGTCATTTAAGGCCGGGTCAATGGGTTTAGTACTAAATCCCATATATTACCCGTTTTGTTTGTTTGTTGGGGTTTAACGGCCTATCAACAGCTAAGGTCATTAAAGGCCGGGTCAATGGGTTTAGTACTAAATCCCATATATTACCTGTACAAGTACATGTACATGTTCAAGTACATGTACAAATGGGGGGAAAATCCCAAAATCAGAACAGAATATTTACAATAACAAAACTATATTAAGCCCTGAAATCAGAATAATCCTGACCTGATGCCAGGTCCTCGCCACACCAGAATCACTTGGCCCCTCCCAAAAGCAGTAGGATCAGTAATAATCTTACTACTTTTATAATGGGCAATAAGCCAATTCAACTCCCAGGTAACTAAAGAGCCAAAGATAAAAACGTACCGGAGGGCCAAACCAGGCAAATCGTAATTCCTATAAGGAGGAACCCATACCGTTCATTTACGCCGTCTCATTTGCCCGACCACCACCCACAATAATATTAGTACAAATATTTTGTAAGGGTACCTGCTTCAACTCTCATGTAACAAGAAAGCCAAAAATAAAATGTACCCGAGAGCCAAACCACGGATATTGGGCTTCCGGTAAGGATGATCCCATAGTTAAATTGATCCTTCACCTGCTCCCAACCAACCACCAGATTTACAGGAAATAGGAATTTCTGAAAGCAACTTTTCATCCTAAAATTGACACTATATATACCTTGATTGTCATTACTTGGTCATGTGGGGGTCTGAAACAATGACAATAAAACAGTTCAGTATCTAGCATTTAATGGTTTAACACGACACTGAAATACAGTTACAGATGGCAATTACATGTTCATATAGAACACACATACCATGTTGGTTGCATGTTTTTATTACACTCTTGCAAGTTATTTGCACGGGTTTCGCTGCGAGTGAAAACCCGTAATCAACTCCTTACAAATAATACACCGTGAAGAGAACACCAGTAATTGCGTGCCTGTTTTCTTGGAAACCACAGCTCCCATGCAAATTTTTTATTACAGTCAAAATAAAGTTATTTGAAAACTTGGAGTCTCAATTAATCTAGTGTGAATGTGATTGAACACATTCCAAACATGCACTCAAATTTATCTAGTTGATAGAAACAGCTGTAATTTGGATTTCCAAAAGTGCACACGACGTCACGTTTGACGCAAAAAAGCGGGAAACACATCGTTGTGTAACTATTCATGCACACAGCACAAGTCATTGATTATAATATCAACAGTACACTAAATATGCATGTATACCCGCCGTGGAAGTGTAATAAATAGTATATTCCATCGTACATATTTTAATAGCGGAAATAATACACTCATGTCCGTCGGCATCCGTGCAAGCAACTCGTTCGCTATGCTCACTCATTGCTTACGCGGAAGCCGACGCACACTCGTGTATTATTTCCCGCTATTCAAAATGTACAATGGAATATCCTCTATACAAAGTGAGGCTCGAAAATGCTATGAACAGTGAGGTTTGCCACGGCATTTTTACCACTTCTGATTGAGCCTGATAATTATAACAACCTTGATATCATGTCACGATCACTATTCTGTATTGAACAGGAATTTTGGGATTCTAATAAGGATGATTAAGTTACCCTCTGAATGCTCCGAACTAATCACACACACGGATGTGTAAAATAATGAACAAATGACAAACTACATGTAGATGAAATAGCCAACATGATTGTGTAATGTACACGAATAAATGTGACTGTGTAGGCCTGCCATTTCCGAAGCATTGTGCCGCAGAATGCCGGCCATCTGCTTACATTACCGGCACTGATGTTCTCCGACAATTTGTCAAAATGACTGTTTTGCATTGAAATATATAGAAACTTCCAATTTGAGTTTCCAAACATTTCCAATAATTCACATTTTACTTACAATTTCAAATAAAATCCTACTTTTTCTATTATTACAATAAGAAAATAATATGATTTTATTAACATTATGAGCTTCATTTTTATAGCAATTTCTTGTCAGTTTTGATATTGTTGGCAATTTGCCATTTATTTCGCGAAATCACAGGCATCAACCTTTACAGGTTGACCTAACTGTTGTCATCTGCTGTTGATTTTTCATTTTCCATTTTGCTCATCGAAACCTGCCTCGACAACACTTCCGAATCATTTCCGTTGGACTGTCAAACCATGTTTCTATTAGGAAAGAGAAACATAAAACAACAGCAGAAAACAATTCATGTTTCCAACATTTTAAGGGTTAAAATGGAAGAATTATGTGACGCCTGTAGCCTATTTCATCAACATTGCAAAGTATACTTTGAGGGAGTAATAATTTATTTTTCCTGAAATGCATTATTTCATATAGAACTAACAAATGCATGTATTTCATGATTAAAAGTATGCAGAATTATTATACTGAATTTATTACATTATCACAGCCATAATGGCTGTGATAAAGTAATAAATTCAGTATAATACAAATTAATAAATTTATGATAAAATTGAAAATTTCTCCCTCAAAGTATACTTTGCTACTAAAGTATACTTTGCAATGTTGATGAAATAGGCCCCTGGTGTGGGGCTTATTGCACCAGTCATTCTAATGGCATACATGGTCAGTCTATCTGGAGCTCCTATGGTTTCGGATCAGTCATTCTATGGGGATGAGTTTACTATAATGTTGAGGTAGATAGGCACATAAATGAAACAAACGCATATTTATTCTTTAGAGCCTATTACTGCAAAAACAAGGGCATCATAATCACTAAGCTAATCCCCTCGCAAGCAGTCTTGCCATTAAAACAAGTTAATCAAAACAGAAAATTTACATCAAAATAAATATATATCCAGTCCTGAAATTAGAATAACCTGACCTGGTGCCAGGTCCATCCAAGACCAAAGTCACTGGTCCCTAAAAGTAATAACGGATTACTCTTATAAGGGGTATAACCAGATTGAACTCTCACATACAAGAAAGCCAAAGACGTACTTGAGGGCCCGACCGTTAAATTATCCATCGCATGCTCCCAACCAACAACCACACAAACAAGGTGAACACAAGTCCTCATTGACCTTGACCTTGGGTGGTCGGTCATTATTGAATAATGAAAGGTAATACTATTAAACATACGCATACATGGACTAACACTATATCCCATTGCCTATAGATGACAATAAATATATCGGTCATTTGAACTTGAGCAGAGGGGCGACATGGAGGGCTTTAGAAGGAAAATATGAATGATAACAAATAAGAATGAAGTTTTAAGCCAACAGAGATAGTAGGTAGCTGAAAACTAACGCAAATTGCGGATGGACAGGGTGGGGACTATTTGTACCCCAAACATCTTTCAAGGTACCGGCATATAAAAATATAAATAGTGAACAGTGAATACAGGGTTTGTGCCTTAGAGTATAAACAACATTTGGTCAGTTTTATTGGGGTGAGCTTCAGTGAACCCATATTAAGATGACAGTGCAAAACCAAATATAATTTATATTTACAAGGTATGTACTAACCATGTACAGGATTTAGATTTTACCGCATATTAGAGAATAGTAGGTTAGTGCCGTGAATGGGAAAAAATATCTGGCAAGGCTTAGGAAACGGGATGGGCGAGGCTCTGCCGAGCACATCCCGTTTCCGTGCCGCACCAGATATTTTTCCCATTCACGGCACTAACCTACTATTCTATTTATCCCGTAAACACTACAAAAATGGCTTTAAAATGCAAAAAAAAATAACCGCAGCCGCATCCTCAAAATCGGAGAATCGACACATATTCATACGCAGTAATTAGGTCGTATTGACAGGATATCAAAAATGTTTCACGGCACCGTGTTTCACGGCACATATGCACAGTGTTGACGGGATAATGTACTTAAATTACATCAATGTGTGTGACATGATGCTAGTCATGTTACAAACGTTGTCACAGCTACCAGTTCAAATGCGACCACACGAGCGAGGTTCCGTGTTGTCCGAGCTCAAATTAGTGGAGGTGACTGGAGAAATGGGGCTTATGGTCAAATAGCACACTCGGATCACAGCCTGATAATGATCTAGATCGCTTGTTAGACGCATGACAGGTGTTTCATGGATGGAATGGCGAGCAGTGCAGATCCTGATCAGACTGTGCGTATGCACAGGCTGATCTTGATCTACACTGGTCGCAAAACCCATGAGCCCGATTTCTCCAGTCACAGCCACATTTCAGCTTCATTAACGATGGTCTTTGATACTCACTGGTTTTAATAAATGTGCTCGGATTGTTTGAAACTACACATCAATTGTAAATAAGGAACAAAATACTGTTCAGAGATGGCGATTTCAATTTGAATTCAGTCGCCATCTTGGTTTTGTTTTTGCAGATTGCTAAATTGATTGATTGGTGTTTAATGGCCTATCAACAGCTAAGTCATTTAAGGCTGGGCCAACGGGTTCCATCCTGTATTCAACCTGCTGCATTAGGGGGAAAATCCCAAAATCAGAACGGAATATTTTTACATAAAAAAATTATATTCAGCAGCTGAAATTAGAATAACCTGACCTGGTGCCAGGTCTATACCAGTCACTTGGCCCCTTCCCCTAATAGTAATAGGATTACAAATAATCGTAATACTCACATAAGGGGTATAATCAGATTCAACTGTCATATACAAGAATGCCAATGACATACGCGAGGGCCACACCAGTTCTCCGGTTGGGATTCCGAAAAGGATGAACCCCGATCGTTAAATTACCCATCGCATGCTCCCACATGCCACCCACGCAGATTGCTAAAGCCACTATGGTAACAAATAACTAAGGCCGACCTATCTAAGGGCATGTGCATGCATGAATCTTACAAATATTTAACACATATTGATGAAATTCGTCCAAATACATTTATGTTCTTCAACTTATATTCCAACAGAAAAGCAACACAAACTCTACTTTTACTCAGTACATGTTTCTAAATTATATTTTTCAATAAAATGGGCATTAACCCTTCCTACGCTGTTGACGGAAATTGCCGTCTGCTGTTTTTCATTTTTGCTTTAATTCTTAACAAAAAAAATGGTTTTGACTGCACATGAGAATCGTCTCCACTGGAGACGATTCTCATGTGCTGTCAAAACCAGGTTTTTGTCAAGAAATATTGAAAATAAAACATTTCCAGCAGACGACAACATTTAATTCAGCGTAGTAAGGGTTAACACAGTGTGTTAAAGATCATAATACACTTGGGTAATAAATATGCAAATGAGACGATTATAGAAAACATGCTAGCCAATCAGTACAGCTTCAATTAATGCTTCTTTAACTATGCAATCTAATTAGAATCTAACATACAATGTACATGCCGACTTAATATGATATTTATTAAACTGGGCCCGGTTGCTCAAAGCTTCTGTTAGCTTAACAGACTGTTAAATCCTTAGCATTGCTAAGGATTTAACAGTCTGTTAAGCTAACAGAGGTTTTCTTATAAAATCAGTACTTAAATATCATATTAACCCTTACACCGCTATCTTAAGTTGTTGTCGTCTGCTGTTTATTTTCTATTTTTCCATTGTCATCATCAAAAACATGCTTTGACAGCACTTCAGAATAATTTCCATTGAAGTGCTGCCAAACCATGTTTTTATTGAGAAATATGGCAAGATATAAAAGCAACAGCAGACGACAATTGTTGTGTGTAGCGGTGTAAGGGTTAAATAATCACTCGGGTAAGATCCTCTATATATCTCTTGCATTCAATTGGTAAATCTGACACTGGATGTGGTCGATGTGGGTTTTACGTTCATTCAACAACAAAGTATTATACACACAACAGCACGTATGCCGATGAATATAAAACATTTGAGCATGTTCTCAAAATTTGTATTCAAAATAATAACACATCACTTTGATCGGTTAAGGTTCCGAACAAACTACAATGTATATCATTTTAGTAATTTCCAATAACCTCCGAAGGAAGCACATTAAATACACATATTTTTAAAGTCACTCTTTTTATTAAATTTTTGACCACATGGTGGTCGAAAATTTAATAAAAAGAGTGACTTTAAAAAAACATTGTACATCATTTTAAGAACCAAGCTCATAAAGTTTTCTAATCGAGAGTCCAAAATGTCACAGAGAAAAAATGGAGAAAACTGCATTAGAAAACTGCATTATTTGATAATGAGATAGAGAACATGCTCAGACAGTATTTCATAATGAAGAATAATATATTGAGACAGGCTCGTTTGTGTACCTTTTAAGATGTATGATTTTTCATGAAATGTAAATTTCTGTAAATGACGTCAAATGTTGATGAAATTTTCATAGCAATATATTTCGTCAACTTTAAATGTTATTTACATAAAATAAATCTTTTAGGTAAATATTTTTCACGAGATATCGCACATTTTCTTAGGTACACAAATCATATGGTTTCTCTCTATTTACAAAGTCATATTCTGTATGCTACTTAACTAGTGAAACTCCCAAACGTCTCGACCACGACCTGACAAAAGCAGACTGATGTCATTTCAGACAAGTGCAGTTCCTGATCTGCATACCGACACATGTTTGTTAAAGCGGCTATACCTGTACTCGGCCAATTTCCCCATTTATTTATTTCATGGTGTTTAACAGACTGTCAACGGCTAAAGTGATCATAACTGGTGGGGTTAACAGGGTCGATTTGTTTGTTTGTTTATTGGTGCTTAATGGCCTATCAACAGCTAAGGTCATGTAAGGCCGGGCCAATGGGTTCAATCATGTATTTAACCTGCTGCATTGGGGGGAAAATCCCAAAATCAGAACTGAATATTTACATCGAGAACAAATATATTCAGCCCTGAAATTAGAATAACCGGACCTGGTGCCAGGTTCATACCACACCAAAGTCACTTCCGCTAAAATAGAATTACGAATAATCGTAGTACTCAAATAAGGGGTATAACCAAATTCAACTGTCACATACAAAATGCCAAAGTCGTATGTGAGGGCCAAACCAGGTCTCCAGTCGGGATTCCGGTAAGGATGAACCCCGCTCGTTAAATTACCCATCACATACTTTCACCTGTCCCCCACTTAAGGGGGTTGAATCCCACATTTCACCTGTATGTATGTGATCAAATAAGAACTGAATATTTACAGGAAAAATATATATTCAGCTCTGAAATTAGAATAACTGATCTGGTGCCAGATCCTTACCACACCCTCCGCCTATAAGTAATTAGTATTATAATTAATCTTTAAATACTGATTGTATTGCTATAAATAACGGTGTTACTGGACAAGACAAGAACACTAACACAAGAAAACATGCTGAGTTACAGTTATACCGTAGTTGCTTCAATTGTGCTCAAGATTCGCACTACATTTCGCTGACATAACAGTGCAGACACAGACCAGACTGTGCAGATTGGTCGCGAAGGTAATCTGATTTTGTCAGATCATGGCCCATTTATCACATGGAATCCAGCTATCACAGACTGCTACATACATAGGTAATTGTCACTGTTGTGCCTACAGGGGGGGGGGGGGGGGGGGGAGATATTTTCAAACCAGAAAACTGCCAGTGATAGTGTCCCTTAAATATCCCATTGGCTTATAATATGCCAATGTCACTTAACCCTTTCAACACGGTAGCGTCTTTTTGGTATTGGGTAGAGTAACCTTTCATCAAGGGAAGTAATTCTGCTTATTCCGAATTTGCTATATAAACTATACAAATTTCTACAAACCATTTGTTGATATATTTAAGTATATACTAAAATAAGTGTCTCGGGTGTTTGTTTATTAGTGTTTAGCGGCCTATCAACAGATAAGGTCATGTAAGGCCGGGCAAACGGGTTCAATCCCATTTTATCCTGCTGCATTGGGGGGAAAATCCCAAAATCAGAACGGAATATTTACATCGAGAACCAATATATTCAGCCCTGAAATTAGAATAACCGGACCTGGTGCCAGGTCCATACCACACCAAAATAGGATTACGAATATCGTAATACTCACATAAGGGGTATAACCAGATTCAACTTTCACATACAAAATGCCAAAGACGTATGTGAGGGCCAAACCAGGTCTCCAGACGGGATTCCGGCAAGGATGAACCCATATCGTTAAATTACCCATTGCGTGCTCCCACCTGCCACCCACTGTCTCGGGGTGTGTGGGTAGGTTATGAGAAGCATTGGGAACGCAACAGTTACGGAATAAGTGTAAATTACTTGTATTTCTCTTCCAAGGTTACCCAATACCAAAAAGACACTACCTTTCAACACTGGACACCTCTTTTATAATATTTGAAAATAGTATAGATGATGATGAGCCGGCTCGTAACGAGCTGTCTCATCAAGATCTGCACCATTTGTGGATATCTTTAATTTTTGACAAAACGACTCCCTTTTCTACATATTGTAACATGAAACAGTCCATGACAGATATTTAAGGGTGAATGGTTAAGCTATGAAAATATCCCATTGGCTTATAATGGGGAAGGGGCGTAAAACCTTAAATAGCCTTGGATCCAAGACCTAGGCACAACACTGGGAAACATCGACATGCGAGACAAGCCATGTGATTATGTACCTAAGATGTGCAATGTTGCATGAAAAATATTTACAGAAACTGATATTCTATTCTGCATTTGTCTGAATATTTATCATCTTTCGATGTCATTTACGGAAACTTTGTAAATTTTGTAAATATTTTTCATGATATTGCACATCTTCTTAGGTACAAAATCACATGGCTGGTCTCGTATGTGACCCATAAGAGAAAAATAAGTATACTGTGTTTCTGACCAGCATAGTAACTGATAAGCTAGCACATCAGATATGCAATTATATATGGAAGTTTTTGTTACATTCGTCGTGTACATTCCCTGAACAGTATAGACCCTGATCAGACTGCGTAGATGCACAGTCAGATCTGCAGCTACACTTGGCGCATCTGCATAGTCTGAATAGGATCTGCACTGTTTGACATTCCATTAATGAAACACCCATCATGCTTCTAACAAGCCATGTATAAAGCTATCAGGCTACAGGAGTGTGCTAACTGATCAAGAGCTACACTGGTCACAAAACCCACAAGCCGGCTCATCTGGATCTACAATATTTGCTTTTATATGGCCTGTAGTTAGTTGTAGAGGGTTAATGGTGTTCATTTTTCTAGTTTCTTTATTGCTCAATGAAAATATAGGTAAACACTAATTTGAACCATCTTAATGAAAAGCTTCAACTGAGCCCGAGCGGTAAAATCAAAGACTTTTTGGTGGGAAATAAGAATTTATTTTTTCACAATTTTATTTTTTTTTCAATGAGAAAAATTGTGTATCTTCAGTTTTTAATAATATGTTAACCCCTCAATATCTATGCTTGCAAACACAGCAGATCCAGATGAGCCTTTCATGATTTCTTTGGGGTGAAAGGGTTAACCCTTATCTTATTATTTTTGTCGTCTGCTGTTTATTTTTTATTTTCAATTTTTATCATCAAAAACATGCTTTGACAGCACTTTAGAATAATTAACAACATGCTTTGACACGACTTCAGAATCATTTCCATTGGAAATGATTCTGACGTGCTGTCAAACCATGTTTTTATTGAGAAATAAGGCAATATATAAAAGCAACAGCAGACGACAATTGTTGTGAGTAGCGGTCTAAGGGTTAATATTTAATTTGCTTCAAACAATAGTATATACAACTATTATACATATGCTACACACATGTTCGACTAAATGTCGGATCACTTTCAGCAAAAATTATACATACAATGCACTATACAATGTACTGATGTATGAGATCAAATACCATCATTACATTTTGACAGAATTTATTGAACAAATGGGATTTTGACAAAAATAAATACTACCACCAAAATATGCATGTAATAAATTATGTACATGTAAATATAGTGACAGACAGCACCATACAAATAAATGCAACACGCTATTCTAAGGAATAGCACAGATCATGAATCTGATCCTCTCTGTACTGTAGCCTATTTCACCAACATTGCGAAGTAAACTTATCTAGCAAAGTATACTTTGAGGGAGCAATCATTGATTTTTCCGAAATGCATTATTTCATGCAGAACTAACGATTGCATATATTTGATGATTAAAACTATGCAGAATTATTATACTGAATGTATTACATTATCACAGCCAAAATTGGCTGTGATAATGTAATAAATTCAGTATAATAAAATAAAATAAATTTATGCTAAAATTGAATATTTCTCCCTCAAAGTATACTTTGCTAGAGAAGTATACTTTGCCATGTTGGTGAAATAGGCTACTGGAGCTCCATTCCATGGAAAATGCACCCGTTTCCTGACGAGATGCCACTCAGATCTACTATTTTTCGTCTAGTACCCGGCGCACGTTTAGTGCACTGGTATTTTGACGCAAAACATTTTACGCGGACATGGAGTGCAGTGCCAGTGACAATGATCAGATAGATATGTGATTACCAACAGTTCAAATACATGTACACACTATTTACCATTAAGTATGTATTGTGTGTTTAAAATGACCTGTCCAATTGGACATTAATTTGCATAATTATTTTGGACTGTTTATTCTACTATGGTTCCAGTTGATTTTATTTATTTATATTTTACTTAAAGATGTTTAACAGCTAATACCATTTTAGGATGGGTTACCGGGTTTGAATCCAGTATTGCATCTCTACATATTCAGGTATAAGTTCAAATGGACAGGTGTTCTTAAAGCACAATTGATCTAATTCACAAGTCTATGCTCTAGCAGTAAGCACCAACACTGGCCCTAATCAATAACTATATTTGAGACACGCGTGTGATTTTGTACCTAAGAAGATACGAGATATGTCATGAAAAATATTTACAAAATTTACGGTATTTTCGACAAATGACGTCGAAGGTCGACAAAATGAGAATTCCGCATTCACTATAGAAATTGTTGTCAACTTTTGACAGAAAACATTACTTTCTGTAAATCTCTTTCCTGAAAAACCTTCTTAGGTACAAAATCACACATGTCTCATTTGATGTACACTTCATTTGTTTTGTCCGTTGCTTATATCTAATTTTCCATTTTCTCAATGAAAACATGTTTTGGCAACGAGGGAATTTCTCATGTGCTGCCAAAACACGTTTTGCTTAGATGCAATATTTGACATGAAATCCAACAGACGACAATATTTGTTTCCTGCCATTTAATGGCTAAGCTCGATGTCGGCTGTGGATTCAAGTCACACTCAGATATGTTATAATCACAAGCTCTGGAGATAACAATATTAGCAACATTCAACGTTAACCGTACTTTTAAGCTCAATGTGTATTCAATTTCAGGTCACACTCAGAATTGAAGGGGTCAGTGGCAGAAAGGGTCTAAGTCCATAAAAAAGGACTTAGCCCATTTTCCCACTGACCTCTCCAATTGTTTATAATCACAAGTTCTGAAGATAATATCACTCAACCAATGTCAGCTCTGGAGATAACCAATGTCAGCAACATTCGCCGTGAACCTTCAACACTACATTGTCTCCCCTGCTGCCTTGGAAACGAACTTCGTCGCTGTATTTGCCTGGTCGGGTTGGACGAAACTCCACGGGGAATCGCAGGTACCGTTTCTTCCTGTAGACAGATTAGTCCAGTTTTGAGAGAGAAAGAGAAAGAATTCAAATTTTTTTCTCGCTAATTATATGTGTACAGTGGAATTTCTAAGTAATTTGACATCGACCTTAGGAATGAAGGTCACATGGGTGGGATATAGAATGAAAATATGGATGATGATAAAGAGGTATGTGAAGTTTCAAATCAATCGGACGTAGGATTGTGCAGATAGTTGGTACTTATAACTTTTACAGCCTTCTATAGCAGTGCTTGCAGTGCTAGCACTTTTTGCAATAATTTTATCATATTTTTTGACACAAAACACCCCTTTTCATAAATAATACTTTTGTGACAAAATTTGTGATAATTGAATAATACTTTAAGGAATGTTTTAATATTTTAACAGTTCATTCACCTGAACATGTGTGATGCACTCGCACCACCTATGACATGATCTTGACCTTTGTGACCTTCAAAATGGTGCTGAAACACTTCTTACGTCAAAAAGTTTGTAAGAGTTTCTCCATCATGTAAGATATACAATATTACTTGAAGGTTGCTTTACTATTTGGACAGTTCATTCACCTGAACATGTGTGACACTCTCACACTGCCAATGTCAGGACCTTGACCTGTGACCTTTAAAATGGTGCTGAAACACTTAGCCATTTTCTTTCATCAAAAAGTTGGTAAGACTTTCTCAAATGACTTTGAAATTTGTGTAAATTTAAAGTTTTCTTTTCTATACACAATCTCTAGTTAGAGTCCAGTATGCCATGGGGGCATATCCATGTTTTATAAACATAATGTCTAGTTTACGGGTGAAATGTTAATAGCAAACAGCGTCTGCATGCCCTGATTGGGTGGCAGCTAATCTGGGGCTACTATTGAATCTTATATTTCCCAGGTTTCCAGTTGGTGTATAAATAGAAAATACCACCAGCTATAACCCTTAGATCGCTACACACAACAATCGTCGTCTGCTGTTGCTTTTATGTATTGCCTTATTTCTTAATAAAAACCTGTTTTGACAGCACATCAGAATCATTTCCAATGGAAATGATTCTGAAGTGCTGTCAAAGCATGTTGTAAACTATTCTAAAGTGCTGTCAAAGCATGTTTTTGATAATAAAAATGGAAAATAGAAAATATACAGTAGACAACCAAAATTTAAGATAGCGGTGTAAGTGTTAATAGCTAGTACTGTGTGTCGCACAACTAGGAAATTGATATGAATTCCGAGGCTGCTGAGGAATTATTGCCATTTCTGAGCCGTGGCTGAAGTAATTGAAAGTGAATGCGAAAATAAAGTCCCAGCAACAGCAAAGGTCATATAAAGATCGGACAACAGTTTAAAGTCTCATCCGACAGACCAGTGGGATGGAAATACTATGGAAGTATTTTTGAGGCCTCAGACGAGGTTTGAACACACAACCTCTGGTATTGAAGTCCAGTGCTATGCTATCAGCTCTCGGCGACAACCCATCCCACATGATTACCAGGTAACCTGCCCTGTATTGCCAAATACATACTGACTGATAACATTGTTGTACTAGGCATTGACCTGATATAAACAACGAAGTGAAAACTGAAAATTCCAATGGTCGGATAACGTCACATGACACTACCGAATGACGTCAGTGTAATGACGCAACATAAACAAGTCCGCGTTCTCTCCACTTATAACATCATTCGAGTTGATTTTTTATTACAAAAACATTACATGATAATTCCAGCACAAAAATATTTACACAATTCCCTAACATTTGATTGGTCCGTAGCAAGTCTCTGTCCAAAAGTTATATCCCAGTAAACTCCATGCCGAACTACTTTCCGTAACCGTGAGGCGCAGTTAAAATAATTCTTAAGAAAACGGAAAATAAACACATTTTCTTGATGAATTTATTGCAAATGCTGGAATTATAAGGAATGAATGGCCTTTTTGTGGAATTTATCGGGGATATAAACTTGGAAAAGTCGCGGAAATACTGGACGAGGCCTTCCGGCCTTCGTCCAGTATTCCCGCGACTTTTCCAAGTTTATACCCCGATAAATTCCACAAAAAGGCCATTCATTCCTATAATAAATAGAATACCAGGCTACTGTCTTTTGATAACAAGTTTATCAGGCTTGGCTCAGAAATGGTAGGAATTCCTTGGCGAGCCTCCGAATGCCTACACGTTTCCTAGCCTTGCCTGATAAACTGATATTAAATGACACTATCAAGCACGGTTAGAAATGGATAGGAATTCTCACAGACTGCAGATCCAGATTAGCCGGCTCGTAGCTAGATGTCTGATCAGGATATGCAGTGTTTGCCATTACTTTTAAATTGTTTAAATAATACCATGTTTTTGATAAACAAACTAGTCCAAAGTCAACATAAAACAAACCATGTTAACATTTAGGGGTGAAAGGCTTTAAATAACTCTGCATGTTAGCGGTGAAAATAACAGATTAGGAGTATTTTTCATTTATTCTCTGTGAATACGTCTTGGAATTCAATAGAATTGTGTCCAAGAAACACCATTCTAATGAAATTCTGAGATATGTTCATGATATTTACAGGTAGAAATAAAAGACAAGATAATGAATTGTCTTCTGCTATATTTGAACAATTTTCAGCATGCACAAAGCTACTATCTCCCTGCTGGCAACACATGACAATACTTACGCGACCATGAAGTTGGTGTGTCTGATGGAGAACGGGGGCTTAGGGGCAATGACCTCCACCTACAAAATACAGGCGTGTGCTGAACCAAGGCAGCTATTGTCTGTTTCACAAAACCTGCCCAAATTTTACGGCCATATAAACAATGCAAAAAACAATATTTTTTGTTGACGAGTCTTCTTTTTATTTCGTGAAATTTAGGAACCTACATACCAAGTTTCAGGTATGTAGCTAGTACAGTTTAAAAGTTGTACTACTTACAAGGTTGGTGACGGACGGGACGGACAAGGGCAACACTAAATGCCCCCTCCACTGTCGTGGTGGGGAATAAAAATTGATTTGTCTATGGGAATTTAACATCAGGGAAAAGGAGGCAGAAGAGCTGGGGGAGGAGTCGAAAAAACGCAAAATTGTGTAAATTGACTCCGAAACATGGGTAGATAGCTTGGAAATGATGTAACCAAGAAAACAAAAAATTTGAAAATCAGTCCAGAATTTCTGAAATTCAAAAAAGAATTCCCTCTGCGAAGATGTCTATGGGGAATAAATACCGTATTTGGATACAATTTGTTTTGGTAAACCTCTATTTTATAGCGGTTTCCCGAAACAAATCATCAATGGTGTCAGAATATTTTGGGTTAATACGGTACCTTCACATCCTCCACATACGAGTTCTTGAACTCAACTTTCTGTGTGATAGTTGCGCCGGCCCCTATACTCGGGAACACCAATGTGTCCTTGTCCAGTTTTAGCCGGTGGTGGTCAGACGTCCTGTCAGTGAAAGGTAACATTTATTATCCGTAAACTTTTCACTCCAAAATATCTTAACTTTCTCATATTAAATTGGCTATTCCATCTTTTTAATAATAATAATACTCACTGACAATTGATGCAGATGTTGATGAAGGGCCATACAGGAAATGAAAACAATAACAATAAGCTTTAGTTACGAAAAAATATCAAAATGTGGCATTTCTGTAGCCTATTTCACCAACATTTCTAAGCATACTTAACCCTTACACTGTTGTCTTAATTTTTTGTCGTCTGCTGTTTATTTTCTATTTTTATCATCAAAAACATGCTTTAACAGCACTTTAGAATAATTTACAACATGCTTTGACAGCACTTCATTCTGAAGTGCTGTCAAAACATGTATTTATTGTCAGAGAAATAAGGCAAGATATAAAAAAAAAGCAACAGCAGACGACAACAATTAACAATTGTTGTGTGTAGCAGTCTAAGGGTTAATATCAATCCAAGTTTTGCTGCTGACATACTTTTGGCTATTAAACACATGAAATCTAAAATAAAAAATATGCAACGGTAAGTACATTTTCATCAATAACTAAAATTCACCCTTGATGTGAACAAATGCTAATTATTTGTCTACAATAAAATTTTGACAAATACATTTTTAACAAATGGCCGATGCATACACAATTTTTAGAGCAGAAGTCTGTTTCCTGGACAACCCTCAAATGAGACAAGTCATGTGATTTTGTACTTAAAAAGATCTGTAACTTGTGAACAATATTTACACAATTTACAATACATTCCATAAATGATGTCGAAATTTTACGAAATGTTCAAAGCAAATGCGGAATAGAATTATAGAATTCCGCATTTGCTATCAACATTTCGCCAACTTTTGACCATATTTATGGAAAACATCAGTTTCTATAAAATAAAAAAAATTCATGAAAAATCGTCTCATATGATCTACAGGACGTACCTCGGTAACACATCTTCCAGAACCATGGTCATCTTGGTCTTCACTTCATCTTCCTCTATACCCTGGCAAACACAACAAAGACTTTGTTCTCGATACTGAATTCTGTACCCTTTCATTCAATCGAAAATTAGATTCTGTTCTGTGTTTATAGCACATGGATGAACTTGTATAAGCAGTCGTATTGGTCGAGTCTCTCCATAGCTTGATTTGGAGCACAAGATTAGATTTATTTTCACGCCTAGGGTGGGCATTGTAAAGTGAAAGTGAACGGGTTTAACCCTTTCAACACCACAGACCTCTATAGAGACAATGTTTGCAAACAGTGCAGATCCAGATGAGCCGGCTCGTAACGAGCCGTCTCATCAGGATCTCCACTGTTTGTTAATAATTTTAAACGTCGTACAGATTACCCTTTTAGAAGAATGGGATAATTTGAATGTCAAAATTAATGAAATAGCGTGAAACATTGGCATGGAACATCCTATTACGTTACTTGGTGTTGAAAGGGTTAACGTCGCATCAACAGCTACAGTCATATAAAGTCTCATCCGAAAGACCAGTGGAATGGAAATATTTGGAACATATGGCGATTGAACACACCAGTACTGAAGTCTAATGCTGTACCACCCTGGACCACAATCCATCCCTCCAGTGGGATGGAAATATGATTTATCAGGTAACCTGCCCTGTATTGACCGAATACGTACAATTTCATTGATAACATATTTTTGTATCAGACATTGACCTGATACAAACATTCGGGTTACAACAAAGTGACGCTACCGAATGACGTCAATGTAATGACGCAACGTAAACAAGTCTGCGTTCTGTCCATAGATAACGACGTCATCTGTGGTCATTTTCGAGCATACTGATAAATAGAATACCAGGCTACTGTTTTTGATATCAAGTTTATCGGGCTAGGCTCAGAAACGGTAGGAATGCGTTTCCTAGCCTTGCCTGATAAACTTGATATCAAAAGACACTAGCCTGGTATTCTCTATGTATTTTTGTCAAGCCTCGGGTGCAGATTGAACCCACAACATTTGGTGTTCAATCCAATACTCTGCCCACTAGGCTATCAAGCGAAGCATACCTCTCCAATGAAGTGGAAGCGAATGTGCTCGTCGGTCGTCGCTGCAGTGTCGGTGGCCGACCCCGTCGCCTGAACGTCCCAGTACTGCGTGAATGTGCCAGCAGACCGCGGCATGAACTTTATCGCCACCTGCACAACACAGAAACGAGAATGTGTTAAACATCCCAGAAACAGCTATGGTCATTTAACCTGTTCACCCCTAAGCAACTGACATGGACTATTTTATGCTAAGTTTGAGACTGTTCCATTATGCAGAAAATGTGATAATTTAGTTAAAATGGTCTCATCCGAAGGACCAGAAGGATGGAAATACTATGAAAGTATATTTCACGTCTAGAGCGGGGAATGAACTCTCAACCTCTGTAGCCTATTTCATCAACATTCGCTAGCAAAGTATACTTACTTTGAGGTTGAGGGAGAAATTTTCAATTTAAGAATAAATTTATTAAGTTTTATTATACTGAATTTATTACATTGTCACAGCCATTTTGGCTGTGACAATGTAATAAATTCAGTATAATAATTCTGCATACTTTTAATCATCAAATATATGCAGTCGTTAGTTCTATATGAAATAATGCATTTCGGGAAAAATAAATGATTACTCCCTCAAAGTAGACTTTGCTAGAAAAGTATACTTTGCAATGTTGGTGAAATAGGCTACCGGTATTGAAGTCCAGTGTCCTAACTTCTAGGCCACAATCCATCCCTCTTAGGTCATTTAAGGACAGGACCTCGGTTTCAAATCTCATCCAAAAGACCAAAAGACCAGAGGGATGGATATACTATGAAAAAGTATTTTTGATGCCTAAGGCAAAGTTTTGAACCCACAAACTCTGGTATTGAAGTCCAGTGCTCCAACCTCTCAGCCATAACCCATCCCTGCAGAACACAGCAACAAGAGTTGTCTCTCGACTATTATTGACAAGCTATTAGTTTACCCATTCACCCCTACACATATCACATAGACAGTTCCATTGTAATTTCAGGATTATTCCAGTATTAATCAGCACAGGGGTACTTTTTTCAAAATCTGATAAAATAATTGCTCACATTGTAGCTCGTGATGAGACGGTTCGTTACGAGGCTATTGTTCCTAAGGCGTACTCTGTCAGTGAGGAATAGCAATTACCTGTACCGAGCTGTTTCCACCGAGCTTGCCAAACTGATGGGAGAATTCAAACACCTTGTACGAGAGCCGGAACATGTCCTTGTGGTTATCAGACTTCTGTAAATAGATCAATAGATGATAAAAACCTCACGACACAAGGCTTAATTGAATGCATTTCAGCCGATATCAAATCTGGATATGTACATGATTGAATGGTGGGGTTTATAAAGGAATGTACCTGTATTGGGGAGTGGTGGTGGGGGTGTAAGCACTAAACTCCCTTACTATACCAGTATCCGATTTCATCAAAATTGCAAAGTATACTTTTCTAGCAAAGTATACTTTGAGCGAGAAATTTTCAATTTTAGGATAAATTTATTAATTTTTATTCAGTATAATAATTCTGCATTCTTTTAATCATCAAATATATGCAGTTGTTAGTTCTATATGAAATAATGCATTTCAGGAAAAATAAATGATTACTCCCTCAAAGTATACTTTGCAATGTTGGTGAAATCGGCTACAGATCACATGGCCCCAGGTGTGAATCCCTTGCAGATCTGGGGCTCGTTTCACTACACGACTAAAATGTTCATAAGGGCAAAATTATGATAGTCTATAAATTTCACAGTAACACTGTTTTCTTGTAAACAATTATTGGATTTACATTTATTGTCAGAGTATATGCAGCCTATTTTCAATAAAGGTAAATCCATCAATTGAAATTTCTGGATTATCCTAAATGTGCACTTTGCACAAAATTTAGTGAAACGGCCCCCAGCACCCTTACTACACCAGTAGCCTATTTATCATTTATTTTTCTCGAAATACATTATTTCATACAGAACTAACGACTGCATATATTTGATGATTAAAAGTATGCAAAATTATTATACTGAATTTATTACATTATCACAGCCATTTTGGCTGTGATAATGTAATAAATTCAGTATAATAAAAATTAATAAATTTATCCTTAAATTGAAAATTTCTCCCTCAAAGTATACTTTGCTAGATAAGTATACTTTGCAATGTTGGTGAAATAGGCTACAGATCACATGGCCCCAGGTGTGAAGCAGAGTAATATTCGCCATTAACATGTGAATCCTTAAGGATGAATTCATCACTAACATACGCACGAGTGATGATTTAATATTGAATTATACATATTCCAGGATTCTTATGAAATCAGTCAACTGGTTAACAGGCCTCGACAAATCTGGGTGAGTGAAAATTGAAAGCCGCTCGTCCAGTCGGGTGAGTGGAAATTTGAAGATCACCACTGAGAAAATGCAAATGCGAAGTTTTGCGAAGCGAAATACTAAATTCCAATAAAATATTCAACTGATTACCGAGCGTGGTAAAGGGAGACTACCTACTACACTCGCCTTTCTGCGTTGCCAAGATACACATATACAATGTAGACTGTGTCCGACTTATTCCCATTCATGGCTGCAACTACTGAATTTAATACGTGCATTCTACAACCAGTCACCGTGACTCAACATCTTGTTTAACTATCGTCTGCTCTGTGTTTACACACAAAACAAGATGTCAGACATATGCTGGTTTTTGCAGGGCGGCGGGGATATTGATAGATCCAATGAACAACTCGAAAAGGCGAAATTAATCACGGGTATCTGGCGAATTATATCTAAAACTTGGCAATCTTATTATTCCTGCAATACACAACGCTACGCTAAGCCGTTTACAATAAGACGCAAACTGCAGTGTAACCCCTCCCACCACGGCACCATTGTTTCACTGTGTAGTAACAGTTAAAGTTCGGACGAGTAGAAGTCCAGTCTGGAAGAGTAGATTTTTAGGTTCTCT